>JAQIWG010002648.1:0-19801 GCA_034695025.1 Chamaedrilus cognettii | reverse complement strand
CAGACCCTGATGATGTGACACAGAAAGGACTGGTTACATCAAGCCCTGATGATGTGAAACAGAAAGGATTGATTACAACAGACCCTGATGATGTGACACAGAAAGGACTGGTTACATCAAGCCCTGATGATGTGAAACAGAAAGGATTGATTACAGCAAGCCCTGATGATGTAATGCAGATAAAACAGATTCCAGTCAGTGACGTGCAGACTGATCAAGGTCTTGTGAAAGCTTCAGAATTTTCTGGAGAACAAACCCGACCCAAAAGCATGTCACTGGATGCTGTTCAAGCTGGAGACACCATGACAGAGGAGACTTCTGAAAATGAATCGAGTTTTGTCCCCGATCTGCAAGATGGACAGCTTCAAAAAAGTTTCCTGGATGAATCCTCAGGAAAGGAGCTTCCAGGCACCATAAAAGAGCAAGCGGTTGCTTCAGGTAACGATCATAAGAAAGAAGGATTAGCACAGGATCAGCGTAGCCCTTCTAAACTTTCTCAGGCGAATGAAAAGTCAGGTGGTGAATCCCTGGATCTTTCGACCAATCAAAAACAAGAGGTAAAGATACAGCATGATCTTGATCTAGTCACTAATCTGGTTGCTGGAGAACATCAAGTGGATGCTACAGAAAACGATTTAGATGGAGTAGATCGCGGCATTGCTGTGTATGGCGATGGCAGTGTAGAAGGGGACTTGAATGTAACGATCAGTGTGAAAGACTCTGACGATAAGACTCCAGGCAGATCGGAGAAAGAAATACTGAAGCTAGCAAACGTAGAAAGGAATTTATTGGCATCAGTCAGTGATGCTGATTGCAAGGCTGATTCATTGTCTGCGTTGGATGGTGGAAGGGATAGGGTCATCACTAACGATTATTGTAAATCTGATCTAAGACCAGTTGTTGATGTAACAAGTATTGTGGCTGAATCGGAACAATTGCATACTGTGACGGAGGATAGTGTGATCGTGACATTACCAGTTGACTCTAAGCTTACCGCAGAATCTCTAGAATCTAAAGATGAGTCGGTTAAAGCGAAACTTGATCTTTCTCCTACAGACTCAGAGAAAGATTTGGCTGCTGACGTAACGTCTGACACTGGCATCAAATCTGAGGACGAGACGGCTCGGAGTGTTGAGACTAGAGTCAGAGCATTGAATGAAAATATTTTAGCAGATATTGATTCACAAAGATCTAACGATTCAACACCTGCGTCCATCACAAAACCAGAGACAACAAAAGAATCGAACAAGTTGGACTCAAGTAGCCAAGAAGCAGAGTTGAATGTCACACCCGCTCTGACCGTCAATTCAATCACGACCGATTTGGAAAATCAAACTTCAGCAGCTGGCCAGGAGAAGACAGGACGAGCAACATTGGATGCTTACACTGACAAAGCAGATGTATCTAGCACTGACAAGACAATGGACAATGCGAGCATTGAAGCATCTGCAAAAGATTCAGCGTCTGAAATTGAGCGGACGACATCAATGATGAATACAAAGTCGTCTGAAGGCGTAGCACCTAGCAGCCAAGCTGAGAAATCACAGACAGAAATTGAAGCGAGCTCTAAATTTCACGGTGGAATCACTCAAGGGGCAGTAGTTGAAAAAGATAGAAGTGCCAGAGCTATTGGTGAATCAACAGAGAACATTGAGAGTGGACCGGGGGACAGAAATAGTGGCGCTGGTGTTGCGAGTGGATCAGAGTACACCATGTCGACGGCTAAGGCTGTCGGTTTGGGTCTCATAGCCGTGGTTGGTGCGCCGATTTTGGCTGGAATGGCCATCGCTGATGCGCTGAAAACGGACGGCAAGAAGAAGAAGAAGAAGAAATCACCGAGTCCGAGAACGTCTCCGTCTAAGTCTGCTGCAAAATTACCAGAGTCTTCTGGCAGGGCCATCGAACCGGATAGAAGTTTGATTGCTAGCCTGGAGTCAAATTCTGACATTTCAGCAGCTGCTACAGATGATACTGAAGGTGGAATGGACTTGAGGGAGGGTGGAAGGAAGTTTGAAGCCGTTGACAAACAAATATTTATGCCGGGTGCAGCAGTTTCTGAATCTGCTAGTGATCTTTCCGACTCAGCCACATTGGATTCGGAACGATTTAAATTGAAAATCGATTTGAAATCGCCCGAGATTACTGTTGCATCTACAAATGTTGGTGATTCTGCTTTTAGTGAAACACGTGAAGGCAAATCTGCGTCGTCATTCTCGGTGTCTGCCGCTGATAAAAATAAACACGATGCTGACAGTGGCTTGTTACTCGAAGGAGTTTCCTCGACTGATTCCGTGCTGAAATCTGAAGCAACTTCATCTGCAGATAAATTATCAGCAGATATGCAAAACGAGCAAGCAAGTGAGGTTTCACAAGAATCTGAGAAAAAACTGAGGAAGGAACTTGAATCAAAGATCAACCAATCGAGCGGTGACACTAAAAAGCCCGATGTCCTCGATTCTGACATAAAATCTGTTGTTTCTGGCCTGGAGCCAGGGACCATTGAAGCATCGATGATTGTCGATGCCGAACACCCTGTATCTGACACAGTGACTTCAAAGCTGGAGAGCGCGATTCTAGAGAGAGATATTGCAGTAAAAGATGCGGATGGAAACTCGCAAAAAGCAGGCGAATCATCTTCGGATTTGCTCAGATTACCCTTGGATTTAGCCAGCGGCGTAGTTGTTTCCGATACAGGGAAAGAATCGGATGGTGATCGAAAACAATCCAAAGCAGATCACAAAGCTGGATTGATTTCTGAGACCGATCGAGAGGGCTCTGACTCAACGAAAGTTGCAGTAGTAGGTGATGAAACTAAATCTAAAGGCGAGAAGACTGTTTCTGCAACCTTGGGTTCTGATGAACTAAGTCCCAGTTCAGAGAAGACATTGCAGCAAGGCCTTGTATCACCATTCAAGGTTGCTGCTGCCACCCTGATAAGCACGTCTCCTGATGTTGAAGATATGGCATCTGGCTTCTCTGAGAAGGCGGACAAGGAAAACGTTACGAGCACTGATGCTGAGGCTGGTGGAAGTGCTATAGGTGTTGCTGATGTTAAACAAGGCACGGTACGAGTTGATGACACAGCTGATGATGAATCCGATCAGAGAATGGACCAACGTGCCAAAGACGCTCAGGAAGCAGATTCTTCAAAGGCCATTTCTTCAGCGGCTGGTGAGGATGAGGTCTCAGTTACAAAGGAAAGTGATGCCCTGGCAGTGAACACAAGTGTTGAAGCAGCAGGGGCTGACACGCAACATGAGGGCAGAGGTATGTCTGTGGTGATTGATGTGGCTGGCAAGGAAATTTCAGTATCGGACATCAAGCCAGGACAAGGATCTGATGCAAAGTTGCCTCAATCAGATAATCAGAGTTTAGCAGTCGACAGCAAGGCTTTGGGAGTTTCCGACATTTCAATGAAAACCAAATCGTCGTTTGAAAGTCAAAATGTTGCTGGAAGTTCTGACAATTTAGGTGTCAAAGAAGTTTCACCCGGAACACTTCCATCGTCCAAAGGTCAAGATATGTCTGAGAGTGGAATTGGATTAGATGAGGGTGATGCTCGAATAACAGTCAAGTCAGCGACAGTAGGGGAATTAAGTACCAAAGAACTTTCTGCAACTGGTGGTGAAACTGAAGCCATATTAATCGGAGGCGTTCATCAAGCAGATCTTGAGAAGGATCTAAACGTCACTTTTAAACAGGGCGCAAGGGAAGTTTCCGGAACTTTGCCTGATGGAACTCAAGTGCAGGATGCAGCAGCATCCATGCAGGCCTCCGGCGGATCTGACGATGGTTTTGGTCGTGGAATGGATGCCTCTTACGACAGTTCCTCAGATGGTACTTCCACTTTGGAAAACCTGCGTCAGGATTTATCTCTGAATATCGGAGTATCTCAAGGTTCAGATTCACAGAAACCAGGTGATGTTGATTCAACAGAAGCTCTGCGGAAATCTGACCTTAAAGGCGCTATCGCGGTCAAGGGAAGGTCTTCATCATCGGATCGTGATCAAGCCTCGCTGGAAGGCTCATCGGATGAAGGCAGCGGAAGAAGCGGATTGGACAAACTGAAGAGTGTCGCCAAGTGGGGCCTGATAGGGCTCGCTGCGCCCCTCATCGCGCCCCTAGCCGCGGGGAAGCTGCTCGTCGACGCGGTGCAGGCGCGCAGGTCGAGGGAGTCATCCCCGGCGGCACGCGATCCTGAAGGGACGGGGGCGCATCAAGCGGCAGATATACGCTCGGTGAATTCAAGCGAGGCAGCGTCGGATTCTGAGCATCATCCTGGTACAAGTGAGGCACAGGGTAGAGTTTGTCCTGGCACTAGTGGGGTGACTGAAGAGCGTGAGGGAGCACTGAGAAATTCTGGAGATGTTGCTGCCTTGGATGGCAATGCTGCAGGTTCATTAGCTGTTGGTGTTAAAGGTGCAAATACCAATGGAGATTTCAAGGAGAACCAGGATGAGTTTCAGTATCTCACTTTTCAGCCGGATAGAGAAAAGTTGCGCGGTGATGTTTCATACATTGAAGGCTCTGCGGATAGTTTACAATCAGGAGCGGATCTCAGTCGAACGGAGGAGCACAGAGACAATCTTGTGAAAGGGATTGACGTCGTGCATTCCATTGAATCCGAAGCAGATGCTCTGGATCGTAATGATCGTAACCCGCAGCGGTCGTCCGTACAGTTGGATGAAACCTTGGTTGTTGGTGTGTCTTCCGCTGCTGATTCATCGCAGGCCAGTGCAGATGTGTCACAGCGCACTAAGGATGAAAGGGTTGAAAGTGAACGAGGAGATTCTATGCAACCATCGAGTAGCGGGATGGATGGGGGCAGTGATAGCAGTGTGACTCATGACGCAAGAGACTCACAGACTGGTGTATCAAAGGGCATGGATTCCGAACGGAGAGATTCAAAGCTAACTGATACCTGGTCTGAGGAATTGAGAAATTTGGATGTGAAAGAGGTAATTTCGAGAGACCTTACTGTTAAGATATCGACTGATGATGCCATGCAAGCAGGAGCCTTGGATTCAATTTCAGACTCAACAAAACATGTAGAATCAGGAATACCGGATTCTAGTGCTATGATTTCAGAGAAGAAAGATGAGAAAGATTCTAAGAACACATATCTTGAAGCTACCAAAGCAAAAGATGATGATTCAGAAATCATCGATTCCAAGGCTGCCAAATCAAGAGACATAGTTTCAGAGATCACACATCTAAAAGCTGCCGACACAAAGGACAAAGATTCGGAGATTGCAGACTTAAAAGCTGTCGAATCAAAAGACCAAGATTCAGAGATTATCGATTCCAAAGCTGCTGATTCACAAGATAAAGATTCTAAGAGCCAAGACTCCAAAGCTGTCGATACAAAGGACAAAGATTCAGAGTTCGCAACTCAAAAATCTGCCGACGCAAAGGACAAAGATTCGGAGATAACAGACCCAAAAGCTGCTGGCTCAAAGGACAGAGATTCGGAGATCACAGATTCAAAATCTACCGAATCAAAAGAACCCTCTGCTGCTTCGCTCGCGCCCCCTGTCAGCCTCCCTATCGCCCTCAACTCGATCATCTACGACCGCCGCACCAACCTCTTCCTCGACCCCCGCACCGGTGCGCGCCTCACCCTAATGGAGGCGATCCAGCGCGACCTCATCAACGGCGACGACAAAATTATCGCCGACCTCGAGTCCGGCGAGGTCATCAGCCTACTGGAGGCGATCGACCGGAACCTCATCGACCCGACGACTGGTCAGTTTATGCTGGACGATGGGACGTCAATACCACTCGACGAGGCGCTTCAGACTGGGCTGATCATGGATGAGGCGATCGACGCCAATCTGCTGCGCGCCGAGCCGATGAACGACGCGCCCCTGGAGACATACTCGCTCATCGACGCGCTCAAGCGGGGGATATACGACGCGAGGCGTAACCGCGTGATGGACCCGCGCACCGGGCAGACCATGACACTAGTTCAGGCATTGGATCGAGGATTGATCGCGTCCGACTCGATCATGATCAACGACCCGTCGTCAGGGAAGGTCGCTTCGTTTGACGCGCTGCTTGACCTTGCGCTGATCGACCTTGACCGGGGGACGATCAAGGACTCGAGGGGGCGGGACGTGACGTTTGAGGCGGCGCTGGACGAGGGGATGATGGCTGACGAGAGGATCGTTGCGAGGCCGCTCAAGATGATTCAACTCTTTGATCTTGGGCTGTACGACGCCATGACGGGGAACTTTCTCGATCCGGAGACTGACGAGTATCTAAGCCTCGTTGACTCCATTCAGGTATTAGTGTTTAGTAATTGATATTAATAATGAAGCAAGGTTACTTTTTATATATCATGTCATAGTTAAATATTCCCTGTAAAACATTGTTTTAAAAAAAAAAATTTTAATCGATAATGTATTTGGCATACTTATTTATTTTAGTTAGCGTAAATTACATGATACAAAAATACATAAACAATTATTGGTTTTGCTGCGTTTTATTTTATTGAACTATATTGCTTGCTCTATAAAAAAAAAACTTTCGAGAGAATTTTTTTTTTCTTTTTTAGATTTTGAATGGAGATGATATAAAATACGTAACTAATTATTGGTTTTACAGTGTTTATGTCCTTGAACTACATGTGTATTGCTTGCTCTATTGTAAGCAAAGCTTTCAACAGAATGCTATTATCTATATTAGGTTTGATAGAATGTTATGTATATTTTTAAGTATGATTTTCTCAATAAAAAGAAGAATAGGTAGAAGGATACATGATGAGTATGGTTGCACAGGACAACCTGCTTGACCCGCAGTCGGTGGTCGTCAACGACCCCTCCTCGCAGCAGGTCCTCAGCCTCGTGGAGTCCCTCCGCAGCGGCCTCATCTCGCCCAAGACGGGCTACCTCACCGACACTAGCACAATGGAGCGCATCTCCTTGCTGGAGGGCATGCAGCGCGGGATCCTCATCCCCCGCCCCATGTCCGTCGTCACCGCCGTTGACATCGGGCTGTTCAACGAGGTCACCGCGCGCTTCTTTGACCCGACCTGCGGGCTGACCTTTGCTCTCGAGGAGGCCATCGAGCACGGGTTGATCGACGCGCAGTCGCTGATTGTCGATCCGGCGACAGGGAAGGTGATGGCGGTCGCCGTGGCAACGGCGTGCGGGGTGCTGGACGCGCGGCACGGAAATGTCATCAACATGCACACGGGTCAGGTGATCTCGCTGAAGCAGATGATTGCAGCCAACAGGGCGCTGTACGCCACACAGAGGGTCGTGCCGGAGGTCGTGATGAGGGAGGAGAGGCCGCGGTACCAGATCAAACATCTGTCGACGATACTCGAGGAGTCGGACAGCCTCAACGGGTCTCTCGCCTCGCTGACTGAGCATGGGGAAGGATTGGGGGCGAGATTGGAGTCTGCAAGGATTGATGCTGCGGCGAAAGCTGCATCAGATCATATGGCTGCAGTTGCAGGTCAGTCTTCAAAAGTTGAAGGTACTAAAGCTGGTGTGGACAAGTTGGATGAGCGAAGTTTGGCCACTGGATCACAATTGAATGATTCTTTGTCGAGTCTATCAGCGGTCGACGGTGCAGGTTTGACAGGAGGAAGCTCGGAGAAAGATGCGGATATATTGAGCACACGTCCAGAGCTCGGAAGAACGATCACTGAGCAAGGCTTGGTCGTCAAGGTTGATATGAATGCCGCAGACTTGCCGGGTTTAGAGGGAACACTTTTCAGAACTGAAATCGATCGTGGTATAAGCGTTACTGCAGGACGCGATTCAGCAGCAACGGAGTCACTGGAATCAGTTGGACTCGGTGATGAAAAGATATCAATGGAAAATCTCATGACTAACCAAAAACAATCTGGAATGGCAAGCGATGCGCAGCAAGTGGATTCTGGCTTGTCAACTGGTGCTGCTTCTTCCAGCGATCAGCTGCATGGAGAAATGGCTGTCTCCAGCGCTGAATCGCTCGGACAAACTGATGAGGATTCCGCTTCTAGTCATTCCACCAGAACAACACAACCTGGAATCATTCCAATATCTGTGGAGAGTACAGAGAGGGTTGCTGTAGACAGTACAGCATCAGACATCCGCCAAGCTGTGGTCCTGGATCAGAGCCTCAGTGGTGGGAGAATGGTCGTACAGCCTAACCAATCAGATGCTGCTCAGAATCTTGGCAAAGATGGTAGCGCAGTTTCGGCAACCAAGATTGGCTCTGAAGGCACTGGTGCTACTGGAGATGGTGCTAGAACCAGTTTCGACGCAAACATCGCAAGCAGTGGCAATGCTACTCAAGATGCGTCATCTGCTGTGGAACACAAAGAAACACAGGATGAGCAAAGTTTTTCAGAGAAGCACCCTCATGGAGAGAAGCGTATTCCAGGCGATCGGGATCAACAACTACCAGCCGTAGAAGATAGATTTTTGCGACAAGGCCTTGAACCACCCCCTCTTGACCCTCAGCTGCTGCAGCGAGGCATGCTGGCTGAGGGGCAAGGTAGGCATGGTGAAGAAGAGCTCGGAGGGAAAGACCAGGAGCTTGGGCAAGAATCCTGGCGTACAACTGATATCCCACGAAGGGTTGGCCCCACATCTGATGAGGCTGAGGGGCAAGGCACACCTGGTGAAGAAGAGCTTAGAGGAAAAGACCAGAAACTTGAGCAGGAGTCCTGGCGTACAACTGATATCCCAAGAAGGGGTGTCTTCGCAACTGATGAGGCAGCTGTTGCTGAGGAGTTAGAAGGTGGCGCCAGTGCGGCCAGCACGCTCAAGAGCGTGCTCAAGTACGCGCTGCTCGGCGTCGCGGCGCCGGTCATCGGCGTCGTCGCCTTGCCGGTACTCGCTGGGCAGCAGATCGCTGAGGCTCTGCAGGCGCGCAGAACTGGGGAGACTGCTACAGAGGGATTGACGGAGACGGGGAGGGATGATGGTAATGGCCATCTTGTAGGATCTTCAAAGGATGTTGCTAGGGAAACGATTGGTGCAGATGGATCACGGGCTAATCTGTCAATGGAAGTAGGTGGAGGGTTCGATGGAACGATTGGTTTGAGTGAGCGAATGGCATCAAGAGATGCAGAATTATGTGATTCCGACAAGAAAGACCAGCAATTAAAAAAACAATCTGAGCTGAAAGATCCATCAACGATTCAGCTTTCTGTCGATGGAAAACCGCTTTTGGATACTTCAGTGAGGATAGTTGAGAGGCCGTCAGCTGGTGAAGGCATGAAGGCAGGCATTGAGGGGGACACAGACAGCCAGCAAGGGCAGATTGACGGCGGTCACACGGAATCTCCATTTCATCAGCAGCAGGGGGCGAAAGATGATGGAAAACAACTGAAAACAAGACTGGAATTGGAGCAGGGTTTGCCCCCTAGCAGATCTCACACTGAAAAGTTGGAAGGGCAGCTTGGTTCGGGCATATTTGTCCAGGGTTCTGTAAAAGAGCAGCAGGGGAAGTCCACTGAGGACAGGGCTGACCAATCCAAAGAATACATAGATTCCAGTCAGCAAAAGCTGGGTTCAAAGGATTTGCTGGAACCCCAGCTGATTGTAGACGAGCAAGGAACCGGACAAGAATTAAGTGAGAGCAGTGAGCAGCGTGCAGCGGATCGTAGTCATGTCGAGCGTCTTCATGGGCACTTGGATCCAACACAACGAATCACCCAACTCAGCCAACCAGACGATCTCTTACATACTGAAACGCAGCATGCGGCAACATACAAGGAAAGGCTAGAGGAAAAACTAGATGCTGGAATGCAAGGTTCGGGTGAGCGTAGGATCGATCCATTCGATTCTGAGAGAGCCGAGGATGAATACTCGGTGCTATTGCACGGTGATATAACTGCAACGTCACGAGTCGACGACAAACGACGAATAGATGAGGATGAGGATGAGGAGGATGTCAATGAACAAGAATTCACCCAGATAAAAGAAAAGAAAGATGCTGGACGTCGGCAAGAAGGGGAACTGGGTGAAGTAGAGGAGAGCAGGGCAGAAGGGTACAGGGACTACGATCGGCTGCTGGGGGAGTTGGTTGAGCACCAGAGCTGGCTGATATTCACCGAGATCGCCCTATCGCAGACGGATCAGTTCGATGCAGGCAACCTCTTGCAGCCGATTGGACAGCTGCAGGTCTGTCGCTAAATATTCTGATTTGTCTGCTTTAGCTAACTAAATTTTGTTGTGTCAGTTTGACCTTAGGATCTTTTTGTTTTATATTGTCTAATCTTATATATTCGAAGACAATACAATATGATAGAATAAAAGTTGATGGTGTCTGTAATTTTAAGTTAAGTATTTATGATCGACTTAGATGTTATAGTTTGGTGTGCGCTTTGTAGATCACTGATCTTATGTACTAGCTGCTTTGAAATGCCAATTAATGTATCATTATAAAATGAGATTTGAGAGAGAGAAAGTAGTTTGACTCATAAAGCATTTTACCGAATGGTTTGTAATAGATTTACAGATAATGAGTTAAATGTAATATATGGTATATTTCATAATATATAATATAAATTATTGAATCAGAGTATCGAATATATTGATGATAGGATCTTATATAACTTTAGATCATTCATTGATTTTGTTGTTGCAGACGATGCTTGACGACCTTGACACGACCCGACCCGCTGTTGAGCTGACCTTGCAGCAAGCCAGAGACTTGCTGGCCAATGGCGACGCAGAGCTGAGCACAGAACAGGAACAAGAAGCTGACTGTCTTGTTCGCGACGTCTACACCATGCTGGAGCAGGTAGACTCTTTAAGTTTGTATAGATTGATTAAATTTACACTGATATTAATTGGTGTTTAATTGATATTTAACTGATTTAAGCTGATATTTAACTAGTTTAAACTGGTATTTAACTAGTTTAAACTGATATTTAACTGGTTTAAACTGATATTTAACTGGTTTAAACTGATATTTAACTGGTTTAAACTGATATTTAACTGGTTTGAACTGATATTTAACTGGTTTAAACTGATATTTAACTGGTTTAAACTGATATTTAACTGGTGCCGATGTTTCAGTTGTATTATTTTTCTGAATTGAGGATCACTAGTGATATTTCGCAATAAGTTAATATTTTTGTGATTGGATACGTCTGCTCAATATCAGAAACTGCAATACACAACAAATTGAAATTAGAAAAGCTAAACGCGAACACGTAGAATAAAACTCCGATAACTTAATGTTAAAATATCTCTTCACTGTTTGTGCAATGCAAGTTAAAATTTCCTGCAATTCTGCTAATTCTTACAAAAGAAATAAAATAAGCCTGAGTTCTGATGTTTTCTGATCCCGGTGTATGTACAAATTCTGCTGCCCTTTGTTCCCCCCCCCAGACGACAGACCAGGTGGGGGCGCGCCTCGCCCTCATGATCTCCCTCCAGACCTCCCTCGGGCGCTTTAACTCGGCGTGGGGGGAGCTCGACGCCTGGCTGACGGACGTGGAGGGGCGCTTGAGGGCCACGCAGCGGTCCGTGGGGGATCTGGCTACCCTGCACCCCCAGGCACACGCGCACGACGTAAGGAGATCGCTGGATGGCATTGCCTTTTTTCCGTTATCACAGGAGTACCATATAGTCGCAAGATACGTTTAATGATAAACAGACAATTTGCGAAATTGATTTTGTGATTTGAATTTAGTTTGCGTTTTCTTGGACAGACTTTGTTTTGAGATTTGAGCCGTGTTCTCAAACCAAAACGGACCAAGGATGGCGTGTACATGTACGCTTTTGGCGCCGGGCTGTACTCTTGAATGAAAAAGTGACCGTTTATCGCCTTCTTCAGGGTTCTCCGTACACCAATAGCCATTATATTCAACTAATTACTCCATTCTATTGAAAATGTGCTTCAACGGAGAACTGGACAATCCAGAGTGATAAACTATTTGACCGCGCGTCAGAGAATGCCAGGAACGTCGCGGCGCGTCACATGGAAAATGTGCTGTGGACACTGCGCGTTTCTTTTTGTATTGGATATGTAAAAAAACTCATCTTTCCTCTATCAAATGGCATTAGAATTATTTGATTCGGATGAAAAATGAAAAAGTTTTTGATTAAAAAAATTAGGTACATTTGGCTGTCGCACCCTGTACATGTAAATAGGGTATTGCTTGCGTGCTTCCTTTATTAAATATTGGGTAATATTTGACAACATTTGACCGTGTTTGGCAATATTGCGCGAGTAAGACTCTGAAGAATATCAAGTTTTTGACAATATTCAAAGGTAAATTTTTTTCAATGTTAGGTAATATTCAGCAACGTTTGATCACGTTTGGCTAAGCCTGCTCCAGTCAGTCTGTGAAGAATATCAGTTCTTGACAATATTCCAAGGCAACTTTTTACAAGAAATAGTAATTCTGTAGTAAAGTATAATGGTATTGCCTGATTTCTGGTGTTGTTGTTGTCAGGAGCTGATGGAGGAGATAAAGTCTCACGATGCAAGCCTTGCGTCTGTCACCAGACTGTCTCACTCGGTCATCAGCACCACTCACGTGAGTCCCCCAGCGCAAATGTAGATCAGTGTTGTACAAGTGCCGTCAATGGGGTATATGCCGTGATGAGGTAGCTCAGTTAGCTTTGGTGCGGTTCCTTTCTCTATGAAATGATCTCATCTTAGGTCGACCTTCACTATTGTGAGTTAACTGTAAGTTGGTTTAGTCAGTGGATTGTCTGTTAAGAAAGTGACTTTCTTCACAGATACTGTGATCTTTAGCCTAGCTTGATGTCGCTGTTCTTTGCATAGTATCCGACGATTGAGCCAACTCACAGTTAACTAACAATGGTGGGTACTGGACAGGGATGGCCTTGGTAAATATACTATGCAACTAGATGGAGACGGGTGTGCGTTAGTATATCGGTTTTGGTTGCAATAGCTGTCATGATATGGTAGTTGTTATGATGTCATTGTGCTCTAAGGTTAAATATTACGTCTTTCTCTATGTACAGAAATCATATAATGATTATGCTTTAATGTAAATGATTGCGCTTCTCTGTTTTAAAATTTTTATGTGAGAGATAAGATGGCGCTTTTTCCCATTGTGCAGAGGCTTCAGGACAAGTGCGATGAGTTTGAGCCACACCACTCGGCCGGTGCATCCCGTGCTCGCTCCAGCGCCTCCACGCCTGGCGCTCGCTCGCGGGCCGCCAGCGTCCTGCTGAGCGATCAAGGGCGTGGCGCGTCCCACGACCCCGCTCGTCTGGGCGGGGTGGTGGAGGGCGTGAGGGCGGTGACCGACCGGTACAGGAACGCCGACGAGCTGGCGAGGGAGCTCCAGGGGCGGCTGAGGGATACATGCGAGCTGGACAGGAGGGTGGAGGGGTTGGGGGCGGAATTGGGCGAGTGGTTTGAGGTGACGGAGGCGCGGCTGGCGGAGATGAAGAGCGCCGAGGGGCTTGACGAGCAGGTCAAGCTTTGTTTAGATTCAGATCTGAGGTGTATGATATGTACATGAGAGATTTTGGAAACGATAAAGCTGATTTTGACAATTACAGAGATTTTGATGTTTTGCTTCATCGACAGCCAGCCGATACAGTAAACACTTCCCACCAGGATCTTCAGTTAAAAATATCCACGTTTTTTTACGTTCGAATTCTCATCTTCTATGCCCCGCATGTTAAATTTTAGGTTTCTAACTCTACAAATAACTTTAAAATCACTTTACACCCACTTTTCCAACAGTGGACTAGGCAGCTCCACAAAATGGCTCAATTTTGCCCCTAGGTTGACGGCTGTAGATTAAGGCCTATAGATTGAGGCAGATTGAGGCCAGGGGCCTGTTGCTCGAACATCTTTGACAAATTTTTGTCGTGGAAAGTTCCTAATATTGTTTGCTATTTGAAACTCTGCACCATTAGTTTTTGACTTAGGGAGAACGTTAAGAATATCTCCAGAATTCTTCGTGAAACAGACCTCTGACCATAGTCACTGCTATATCGATACGACAGGTCCAGCTCCAGTCGCTGCAGCAGTTCACAGCGGCGGCCATCGCCGGGGGCGGGCAGCGGTACGACGCGTGCAAGGCCGCGACCTTGTCCCTTGCCGACGCGCTGCACGACCTCGGGGCAGACGATGCGACCCTAGAGGGGGTGCGCGCACGACTGAATGCGCAGCACGCGCGACTCAACGCGCTACTGGGGGAGACGAACACACTGACCAACGCACTGCTTGCCGAGAGACTGGAGGGGCTCGGGGTCATCGAGGGTCAGTGAACTCGATTGTTGGTTTCATCATCATCATCGGCATAATTTATGCGTCGCATCCACTTTTCCATGCTAGCACAGGTTGGACGTTTCCCACAAAGAGACTTCCCTACATTCTTTTCCTACTTTTTTGCGTATTACTTCTTGATAGCGTAGAGATTAACTTGTGCAAGTATAATACTTTGCACGGCGAATCTTTTGAATTGAATACATTGTGGACGTCGGTTATTTGTTGAATAGAGGCGACCATTGTGATGAATTTATGATCGATTTTAAATGATCAGCGTGAAACGAGACGGCACTCTCGGTGTAGCTATAGTCGACATCCGCGCAATTCTCTTTCTTCTTTTCTTTTTTTGAACATTTAACTTATGAATAAGTTTGAGTTGTGTGGTTGGTGTCTCGTTTTTAAAACATTTCTTGTATTTTTCACCTTGCGGTGTCACTCAATTATAATAACATCAAATTGAATAACTGGGTGCATTGCAGCTATCATCCTTTCATGGCTTGTTCCGCTAGTTGATGATGAGTCCTGTGTCTGCCCCCCCAGGCCTGGACGAGCTGCTCGCCTGGGCACAGGGTGTCCAGTATACCCTCCACACCCTCGCCCCCGTCGCGCCCCTTGAGTCCGCCCTCCAGCGCCAGACGATCGAGTTCGTCGTCCTCAGTGCCGACGTGGACAACCACGCGAGTGCCCTGCGCGCCATCACGACCTCCGCCCTCGACCTCATCAACTCGACCGAGGACCGGCTCGAGGCAGGGGTCGTGAAGCACCGGCTAAGCGAGCTTGAGGGGGCCATGGAGGGGGTGAGGGACGCGTGCAGAAAGAGGGAGGGGGAGCTGGGGGAGGTGGGGAGGAGGCTGGGGGAGTTTAGGGCAACGCACAAGAAGTTAGGGGATTGGATGGCACCGACAGGGGCGATGCTGAGGTCGTCGCATTTGAGTCAGCTGCCTGCGGGCGCTTTCAAGGACAAGGTGGGGATGTGGACTGCTCCACTGTGTTTGAGCGTTGTTTTCTGCGTGTGATCATTAATATTTGTACTAATTGATTAATGAGAATTAATAATGTATCATAGTTGTCTGCGAACTGTTTTTGTTGTTGTCTGTATTTAAGGGCACAGTTTAAAGTTTAAAGATGCTTTTTGCTTGTGTTTTTAGTTTATATGTATTCACTGAATACCATTTATCAAATTTTTTAATTATTGGAGTCATTTATAGATGAGTCATTGTATTATGTATCGTTCATCATAATCATATTTTAGCTCTTTAAGTTGTATTTTTGAGATTTAAAATATTATTTTTCAATCATTCCCCAGGTGGCGCAAATCTCCGGTGAGTTCAAGGAGGAGTCGGCTGACCTCGTCCTGCTGCATACCCTCGCGCGCGACTTGATTGACAGCTGTCAGATCCCCGCTGACTCCGCCCACATTTCGGCCAGTCTGCGCGACGTGGACACTGAGTGGGAGGAGCTAAGGGTGGCACTGAGCGAGCGAGAGGCGGAGCTTGCGGCGAGGGAGAAGCAGCTGGAGCGGCTCGAGGCCCTGAGGGACGGCGTGGGGGAGTGGCTGGCGAGCATGCAGGGCAGGGTGGACGGGCTCGCACCCCCCGGGGTCGAGATGGAGGCTGTTAGGCATCAGGATGATCAACTGCACGTGAGCTAATTTAGATATAAATGTGTTTTTGGTGCAAATGTTTTACAGTAGCCGTGGGAATTTAAATGTTCTGCTTTAATTATCGATGAGAATATTTTTTGTATTCTTTAGCGTTTACTGTTGCGTTAAAGCAAATATTTCGCTGTAGATCTCCCTGATCTATTTGTAACAGAAATTCAAACAAGTCAAATTATTCTGTTAATTTGTACCTATGCTACATTAGGTTGTATTTTACATACAGCGTTATCTAGCACAGATACGAATCTTAAACTTTGGTTTGTCTTCAAATTACTAAATGTTTGTTAACCATAACTTATTTCATAAACACCTGGGTATTTTTTTAACATACCGTCATTCTGTGTTCTGTTCTAAACGTAAGCGCTGCATGCATTGCGCCAGGTTCTGCTGGAGGAGTTTGAGGACTTTGGCAGCTCCATGACGCAACTCAATGACCAGAGCGTCGCCTGCAACGTCGTGCCCAAGCTTCCGGAGCTTTCCTGGCACATGCCCGGCAAACACAGTGCGTTGTTTTAATAATTACTGTAAATCCTTGTTTTTATTTATGAAATTTTTCTTAGGGACTACCTCGATAGAGATTTTGGATCTTGTAGACTCTGTGAAAAAGAGTATACGCTAAGGTGGATCGTTGGGTGTGATTCATTGCGGATTACCTAACTTGTTTCAGTGTTTTAACAATAGAAAATTCTTCCTTGTTAGAATTTGTTTCCGCGTTTAAGTACAAGGTGAATTTGAGTCTGATCACTGTGTTTGAAAAACGGTGACGGTTTGTAACGTTAACGCATAACCAGTTATAAGTTAATTAAACGTGACTTAAATTTAACACCAAATTTAAAATTAATGTTAATTTCTTTTGATTAGTATTTCTGAGGGTTGGGTGCCAACTGTTATTTCAGAGCCGGGGCGTGTGTTGTCACGCAAGCACTCGCTTAAGTCGCGCGACGCCTCGACCGAGCGTGGGGCGGGGGGGGCGGCGGGTTCGATGCTGAGCCCCGTGTCGAGCGAGTCGAGCGGGGTGGGCAGCAAACAGAGCTCCTCCGATAACCTCTGCTTCATCACGGACTGTAAACTGCACTCACTCACCTCGCCTGCTATTGACCTTATCAAATGAAAATAAATACTATTTTATGGTTAGGGTTAGGCGTTATAATTAGATTTAATTTTAGCTTAAAGTCGTCTAAGACTTTTCCGTGTACTTCTGGTGTGCGTGAGTATTCATATTTTTTAGTTTGAAAATTGCTTTGATTTTTTGTTGTTGCTAACACCTAAATAAAGCTATATTTGAAAATAACCATTTGCTTGAGAAAAAGTTGTATGCAGAGATGAAGGGAAGAGCCATGGATCGGCCAATGACTTGCCACGTGGCAGATCACAGAAGAAGATTTGAAAATAGTCAATATTTGGCTTTGTGTGTTTGAGTAATCTTCGCTCTTTTATGCTTGTAGCCGCTCTGCGTGAAGGTGAAGGTTGGCTTGTGTCTGCAGCCCTGTCAGCTGGTCAGCAGCAGCTGCTGGCTCTCAACCAGCAGTACGACCAGCTGGGGGAGGCGCTCATCGACTATCAGCGCGACTTGCTCGCGACTCTTGACACCGTTGGTCAGCTCGACGCCGACTACTGGGCGATACGAGACTGGCTGGGCGCGCTGGAGGCGCGGACTGAGGGCGGGCTGAATACCATGACTCAGGGAGAGAAACAGGTGAGCGTCCTTCTTCTTTCTTCTTTAGCTTCTGTGAATTTAACGACCGATTAGATGGGTCTAGATTTGAGTATTATGGCTGTATCTTATAACACATGTATGTAGTAGACAATGGTTGAAATCATACAAACAAAAGAAAAGATGATGAATTTAATTAATTAGTATGTTCGTGTAAAGTCTTTCGTTGAACATAAAGAAAATAAGAGATTTAAAAAAAAAGAATTTGTGTCGTGTGTCAGGATGTGTACGACGACCTGTTGAGGAAGGAGGGAGAGTCGACATCGATGAAGACTAAGTACGCGCAGCTGCTGCTCGCCAGGGGGCAGCATGCGCCCGGCTATGACATCGCCAATCTGCGCTTGCGAGAACTCGGTATCATGGCCTAGCGCCCGACTTTTTATACATGATAGCAACTTCAATATTCCTTCATGCACAGCCTAATCTAGCACGGATACCGATAAAAAGATCAATTTTGGCTGTCTAATGCAGGTTCCGATAACAATCTCTCGATTGCTAAGTAGTGGTATTGCACAGAACGCACAATGTCTCACTTTACTAGCATGTCGTAAGCGATATATAGTAAATGAGCTTGAGACGCGAGTCAAAGTGTAGCGAAGCAGCAAGCTCTGTGTTTTAAACTGGATTTGTGTTCCAAAGTGGATGATATCAGCTTATTCCTTACCTGCTCATAAACCACTAAGCTTCACTCTAATGGCGATACTGGTTACAGTAACGGCCTAGCGAACAATATTTATTGTGTTTCTGACCAAGACGTGATTGTTGTAGACGCGCAGCTCGGTCGGCTGAAGGAGTTCTATCGCAGCCCGTCGTCTACAACAAACACGAGGCTCAACGACTTCAGTGAGTCGTACGCTCGACTCCTCTCCTGGATGGCCCAGAAACAGAAGATGACCTCCCTCCTGACCCCACTCAACTGCGACGACGCCATGATCCGCAACCAAATACAGTCCATCGAGGTCTCACCTTGACCTTATACTTAGCTTTGTGGCGAGCGCTTTCACTAAGTTTACTATTGTAATGTATGTAGTTCATAGCAGTCATCATCCCATTGCCCTTTTTTTAGCTGTGATGTGGCACTTGATCATTTGATATTTTCTTTTTAGATTGCCAAATATTATGTTTATATTTTGTATCCTTTAAGAATATAATTAAAACGAAGCGTTTGCCATTTAATATAGTCCAGTCCAATATAGCACCATTGAAGCATCGACACAGAGCGATGATAATGGGAGCTCTGTAATGTGCGACTGATCGCATCCGACAGCACCTTATACATGTGGTCTACCGGATTCAAGATTTACAAAACTAAGACCATTAAAGAAATGGCGTTAATATATACATTTTTTTCTTTCTCTTTATTTGTGATTTCTGAGTGCATCATACTTTAGTCGTTTATATTCAAATATAGACAAAGTTGCAGTTAGTTTCCCTGCACGTGTCCAGTTGCTTGACGAGGAGATGCGGGTTCAACGCGCAGAACTCGACCGCTGCCTCAACCTTGGTCGCTCCCTCGCGCACTTTGACCCCTCTGACCCTTCCCCTGACCCCGCTGACCCTGCCGCGCTGCTCGGCCGCCAGGTGGCCGCGATGTTGCGCGGGTGGGAGGAGCTTGAGGGAGCTCTGGGCGGGGCCAAGTCGCGCCTGGGCCTGGTGCGGGGGATGAGTGGGGAGTTTGAGGAGCTGCTTGCCGCCATGAGGGGGGAGGTGGAGGCGCTGAGAGGGAGACTAGAGGGGCTGCCCTCCCCCACCGGGCTCGATCCGGGCTGGGCCGCTGAACAGCAGCGCATTTGTGAGGTGGGTAGTGGGGTAATAATGATTTTTAAACATTGCACGAGCCGATTTACTATAAATTTATTCCTGCAAAATTAGACTATTAATTCATGAAGACTTGAAAAAAAAAAAAAAAAAATTATTTACTACAAGCTTTCAATATTCATTAATTATCATTATGATTAGGCCCAACGTGGGTAGAGTAGGAAGTGACATAACAGACTTGTTCATTTTAAACAAAACAGGCACCATTTTGATTAAGAGAAGTGGCTCTTCAAGTAACTTCCCAGTGCAGACTGAGGTTAAAGGCGCAGCCCAGAGCTCCCCGGGCGAGTCATAAAAATTCTTGACTTTAAAATGTCTTCAGCATCAACTGTTGTCATGACAACTAGCGGTCTCCGACGCGCGGGCTGTCATCTAGCGAATTAAATATTGCCTAAACG
>JAQIWG010002647.1:0-19801 GCA_034695025.1 Chamaedrilus cognettii | reverse complement strand
TGTGCATGTTATCTGTGCATGTTATCTGTGCATGTTATCTGTGCATGTTATCTGTGCATGTTATCTGTGCATGTTATCTGTGCATGTTATCTGTGCATGTTTTTTGTGCATGTTATCTGTGCATGTTATCTGTGCATGTTATCTGTGCGTGTTATAGGTTTATATTTTTATGGATCCTCGAATTGTATGGTTGAAGGCTGGTTCCTTTTGTTCTTTCATGACCCAGTGACTAATGTTGCATGTAGTGTACTACTTAGAGGGTCATTTGAATTCTAACTGGTCAACCGGTGTGACCGGATAAAGTGGAGGGCGGGTGTCCATGGCTGCAAATGACCTACCCCTGCAAAAGCGAGGAATGCGGCCACAAAACACATGCGTGTGGGTGTGTAATTCTAATTGGTCAGTGATGCAAAAGCGTTACGTTTGGCTGAAGCCTGATACCTGTCCTGCACTCGGTATACTGACTTTTAGTGTTCTGAACCCTCACTAATGTAACCCCCACGGGTCGGGAAACAAAGAATTGGCTGCAGCTCAGAGCTCCCTGAGTGAGTCGTGAAAGGCGACTAAAGAAGGGGGAGCGGTTCTGTGCCGGCTCTCCTGCACAGAACCGGAGAGTATATACATGTAGTTTTAGTGCTACACAGTGTCATAAACTACAAAAAAAAGAACCTGACTAATGTGTGTGCTATGCCATTGTAGGTACGGGGGTGGATGCAGGTCAGAACGGGTCGGACCAGCTGGTGCTGAAACATGCCGACCTCGCGACCTTCCGCGCGACCCTCGACTCCGTCGTCCGCTCCCTCTATCCGTCCATCGCGGGGCACATCGCCGTCCGACTGGTGCCCTGCCCCCCGGTCTGCTCCGAGACTATCGCGCTGCTCTCAAGGTTTGGTATATATCATACTCATTTCTGCAGCCCTGGAAAAATTATATGCTTACTCGTGGAATGCCTGGTTGTGCAAGATTTACAATTATGTTGCGAAGCTTCACTGATTTTTCTGCTTCATTTAATTAGAATACGGAACGATATTTTTATTGCGACATTTAAAATTGTGTCTTGTCGGCGTGTGTACCGTTTTATTTTATGAAGACGCCCTGATTGACACCTTTTTGCAATTTGAAACATATTCCATTGTCCGATATCATGTAGGCCTATTACTAGCAAGCATTCCTGTGGGTTAGAATTTTATTTACGAAATTTAGGGCGTCATGACAATTATTTTACCAATTGCGCGGCTCAGTTGCTGAGTGGGTAGAGTGTACATCAGTCTCTCGAAAGGTTACGCGTTGAAATTCAATGGCCGCCGAGTAATGGCGTTTGGCGTGGCAAAACTATGCTCGTGCAGATCACAGAACTACAAGCCTAGAATGCGCATGCATCAGCTGCACAATATCGCAGAAAGAAGCATTTTTTGCTAAAAATGGAAGTTGATTTGTATTATGGGTAATAGTCGTTAATTATTGTGATTGGACGTGAAAGGGTCATGACCCTGTCAGTCAATTGTTGACGGTTGGTAATTGGTTTGGCCCGCGGGCCATGCCCCTCCCCCTTCATCCCCATACGTCCTTCATTCTACAAGCTGTTGCGACGGGGCCTTGGTGCGCAGATGCCTGGATTTTTCAGTCGTCCGTATGTCTACATGTGCAGGGGTAAACGCCATATGCCACGCAGCACTGCACACATTGCTAGCACAATGGCAATCAAGCCCCTTAGGGCTCTGTGTGGGCCCAAAGGGCTTAAAACTCGAGATGAGCACTGTTACCTTACTCGGCTCTTTCGAGAGCGTGCAGCGTTTGCCTGTTCTGCATGCGCATTATTTTCATTAGCCACTAGTTGGATGATGGACGTGTACTTCAACTTCAACTTTAACTTCTCTACTGCACTCCACCCTAATGGATGATTATTTGCAGGGAGGACGAAATTAAGCACCTTTGCCAAGGGTGCACGAAGTGACTCAAAATCTTTTGCCGCGGCCGGGATTTGAACCGACTCTTTGCCACACTCGCAATCCTAAGTCCGCGACATAGACCACTTGGCCACAACACTTCGACAAAATGTATGCTCTCTGTGTATGCTCTCTCCCTCTCTCGCTCTCTCTCTAGTGCACTGTCGAGCAACTGGTCCCTGGCATCCAACCTCTCAGCACTTTGCGATCCTCCGTCATTCTCTTCATGTTTCCATACGATTTTCTTTTTAGTAATTTATCTATCATTCCTCTTCTCTTCCTTCCTCTCGTCCTCTTGCCAAGATAACGAATGAGCATGCATTAGCAATTAGGAGGAATAGAACAATGCATTAGCAAGGTGGCACCGTTCTAATTACTTCTTCTGACTTTGCTGAACAATAATGCAGCAAAAACAACTGTTGGTTCAGAAATTTCTGAAATATTCCAGCCTCAATCCCCTTGGAGGAGGTGGGTCAGGCTCGGGGGTTGACGCGGGGGACCCTGGTGCGGGGGGGATGCACATGGACGTGCTGCTGAGTGCCGGGCCGCTGCTGCTGACAGCCGGCCGACCCGGCTACGACCGGCTACTAACCGACATCACCAGCCGTGCCAATGCCATCTACCGCGACTTTGTCTGGTCCGACGAGGGCCGCGGCTTCAGCGGCAAGGTAGGTCTTTTTGGGGTTAAAACATCTTTTTAAGTTTAGGATCTTTGGTGATTTGATTGATTTATGCTCTGTGTTCTGCAGCGCTCTCCTACTGGCTGCTCTTCATTGAATAGCTGATGATTGAATGTTGTATTATAATTAGTGATGTCTGTATGCCTGCTTTTCCAGCTATCTAGGACTTCATGATATATATATTATACTTCCCATGATGATGATGATGATGATGATGATGATGATGATGATGATGATGATGATGATGAGTATGCCTGCTTTTAAACATGGGCTGAAAGATATAGGAAGTTTCTAGGGAAGAGTTTCATTGAATATTTTGTCCCAGGTTTGCTGACTCAGCTGAGCGTCAGAGCAGCGCTGGCGCTCAGCCCTTGATGTCTAAATAGTTTCACTGAGCTCACTGATTCTGCTGAGCTCAAGCAATTGCTAACTTTGCACATCCCAGGTGTAAAAAGTTAGCAAGCAAAGTGCTGAGTTGCAAGCTTACTAAGCTTGAGTTACAACGAAGCGTGAGAGTTTTGTTTCAAATAACACGCTGCCAAAATGGTTGTGTCCATAGGAAAGCAAACTCAATCGCGATTGGTCATTTTACATCACATGATTTTCTATACGCTATTGTGTTATGGGATATAGCATGGACATGGTGGATGGTGGGTAATAATGCAATAAATTAACAACTCAGCACAACTTAGCGACCATATCGATCCCTGAGCTTGCTGACTCAGCAAGCTTAGCGCTGACTCTCATCGCTTACTAATTTTGTACTTCTGCTGAGTTTTCTAAGTTTGCTGAGCTCAAGCGCTTGCTAACCTTACACACTCCAGGTCTACCTGGTAGCCGACGCCGTCGGGTCGCTGCTCGCCTACGACATACTCTCCCGGCGCGGCGCACTCCCGGCCCCTTGCTGCTCCCCCCACCACCGGCGCCACGGCGGCACGGCCACGTCCCCCCACGCCTACTGCGAGGGAGACCATGGAGAGGGTGACGACAACTCTCCCTCGTCCCCCCAATCCCCCCCCAGCGCGGCCTCCACCCTCGGCGCCAGCCACCCAAGTCTCACTATCACCGACACCGACAGTCTGGTCACCGGTGGTTTCACCGGTTGCACCGGAATCACCGGTGCGACCGGTCAGACGGCGTCCGTCAGATTAGTGCGCCGGGCGCATTCGGCCGTGGTGGGGACGTCTCCGAGTACAAACCAAGATGCTGCCATGCCGAGTCGGTTTAGATTTAACGGAGAAGGGAGGCGGGAGGGGGGGAAGAGGGGGGAGGCGGTGTTGAAGTTTGAGGTGGCGGAGGTCTTTCTTCTTGGCAGTCCCCTCGGTCTCGTGCTGGCGTTCAGGAAGTTTTGCGCGGAGGGAACTGGAGGCATGGCGGGTAATCAGATTGTCTTTCTGCCCCCTCCATGCCGGAGAACAAAGAATTGGCTTGCAGCCCAGAGCTTACCGGACTAGTCATAAGAGGCGACTAAAAAAAGGGGAGCGGTTCTGTGGGGGCTCTCTTGAGGCGGCCAGAACCGGACTGTGTATAGCCCTTGTGTGCTACAGACTCAACTACAAAGAAAAAAAAATTATTTTCTCCGGTTTGATCTCGTTTTCCATGTTTCTTTATTGCACCTCATTTACCGCTAGCGAATTGCATGAAATACGTTCGTGAAATTCGTTCGTGGCAACGTCTACAACAGCACTTTGAGCTGATTCTTAAGTTTTAAATTCTGGTCCTTTAAAGAAAGTTTTTTAATTCTATTTTTTTCATTTTATGGAACAAAATTGGCGATTTTGAAACGTTTCTGTTCAACTGTTCACAAGGGGATAGCACTGTATTGAGCATTCTGGAATTACGCAGAATTCTTCTTCTGCTATTTTTTCCTATCATACTGTCAGCACTCTAGTTGCTTAATACATTAGGCTACTATAAACAAAACTTCAACTGAGAGGCGCTGTGGAGTAGTGGTTAGAGCATCGGTCTCTGGAATCGAGAGACCGGGGTTCAAATCCCCGTGCTGGCAACTATTAATCCATGGCGTTACAGGCCCTTCAGCAAGGCTGTTAAACACACAAAGTGCCACTAGCTACTAACCCCGTGCCTGATAGTTATTTATTTAGTTGGCATTAGGAAGGGCATCCGGCTGTAGCAACTCAGCTCCAGCAGTCCTCATCAGGACGCAAACGTCTAAACCTGTGTGAAAACATGGACATTAAGAGATTAGACGACAAAAAAGTAGGTTAGTGAGTTAAACAAAAATTAATTTAAATGATTTATGAACTAACTCCAGCATTTTCTTAATTGGACCTTGCACATCATATGTCTATTTATTTCTGGTTTGTGTATTTGTTATTGTGAACTGCCTTCGTTGGCGACTAAAAGATTAGTACATACTACACGGTGATGCAGGAAAATGGGAACCAATAGAATGATCATTAAAACTCAACCAATTGCCAATCGATTTACATGAAACTTGAAGTGATAATACCAGAGAGATTTGCGATTATAATGAATTCATAGTTTGTGTTCAAACTGTCCACCATTAGCTGCTACACACGCACGGAGACGGCCACGCCTTTGTTTGACTGACGCGTCAATGACATGCTGGTGCAGATTTTCTCACTCATCCACGATGTGCTGTAATGATTGAAAGCGAATTTTAAGGAAATCAAGAGAAATATTTAACGAGCAGTGGTACAATGCCAGGCCTACGATGTTAAGAGTTTTATGTAAATCGATTGGCAATTGGTTGAGTAATGATGATTATTCTACTGGTTCCAGTTTTCCTGAATCACCGTGTCTTTGACGTTTGTCTCCTTCAGCGCGGCTGCCGGGCCCGGCCTGTGGCCAGGTGTACAATCTGTTCTACGCGGCGCACCCCTCTGCGCTGCGCATTGAGCCCCTGCTCCATGCGACATTCAGACACATCCCCCCGGCCCGCGTGCCACGCCACGCCAAGAAGTCCGGCAGCGACAGGGAACCAGTCGCTTCTAATTTTCTAGGTACGAAAATTGAAATCTGATGTCCGCAGACGCCGGGCGAACAATTTTTTTGGTGTTCTGCGACGTGAGGGGTAGGATTTTTTGGCGTCCAGGTCAAAGTTTGTGGCGACGCCATGACGCCGGTTAGCAGAAGCCCTGGGGCCTGTTTCTCAAAACTTCCCTAACTTTAAGCCTAAACTTAATCCTAAATCAGATTTGAAAAAGTGAAATACATTCGCTGATCGCCATAGCGTCATCCTTTGATTTATTGCTCGTGTCGGTGTGGGGTTTCAATGAACAAACTAAGATTTTCTAAGATATTCTTAAGTTTGCCTACAAAAATTAACGTAGGGTGTTTGAGAAACAGGCCGCTTTAGCGAGGTGCTGTGGTGTAGTAGTTAAGGCGTCAGACTTAAGAGTCCAGAGGACCTGGGTTAGAGTCCCTGTGTCGGCAGCTATGTAACCATAGCGTTGCAGGCCCTTTAGCAAAGCTGTTAAACACACAAGTGTCGCTAGCTGCTAACCCCGTGCCAGATACTATTTATTTGGTTGGGGTCAGGAAAGGCATCCGGCCGTAAAAACCCAGCTTCTGCAGTCCTCACAAGGGCGCATAATCTAAACTTGTGTGAAAACATGGACATTAACAGAACAGACGAAAAAAAGATGGTTAGTTATTTAGTTTTAAGAAACAGGCCTCGTCACGGGTAGCGGCTCCGATTGTCTCCTTCACTCTGACGTGCTGCTTGTTTGCTGTTCTCTAGCGGACACGCTTGCGGCTAACGCCCATCTGTTTCCCGCCGAGAGCGCCGACAATGGGGCGGGATCGGCGAGCGCTGCTGTGGGCATGGGGGGCGACGAGACAAAGGTCGGCGCGAGTGTAACCATCACGGAGGACACCGACTCCGGTGGGTGGATTATATTTTTTGTTTTTGTCTAGGGAGCACACAACGGCTACGTACAGTCCGGTTCTGTGCAAGAGAGCCGGCACAGAACCGCTCCTTCTTTAGTCGCCTCTTACGACTCGCCCGGGGAGCTCTGGGCTACAGGCCAATTCTTTCTTCCCCGGCCTGCAGGGGGCGGTGGGTGGAGATGCACAACTAATTTGGCATAGGTGTAGAAAAATGTGTGCAAAAAATAACGTTCATAAATTGGCTTTGCTGTGCAACCTATTGGTTAATTACCATCATTATCGTTTCCATTTTTCTCGTCAGTTTTTTCGTGCTAGCACAGGTTGGACGCTTGCAGCCACGCACTCACGACCTGAGGCCCTACATGCCATGACCCCATGAAGGTACTATGGAAGACTCATGGGCCTTCATTTTTTTCTTTTGTTATATTATCGAGTGCTGTTACTAGCTACTGATATTTACCATTAGGCGGGCAATCACGTATCCCCGCAGTTCTGTCCTAGCGACAGATCTGCGCGACTGCCACGAGAAATAAATTTCTTCCTCTAATTGCCCTATTGCTTCATGACATTGTACATTCATTTCTGTGTTTCTAAACGCACTGTTGATGAAGCAATAGAGATAAGAAACAAAGGCAAAAAAACTCTGGGGGGTTGAATTTTAAGGACCGGGTGTAGTAACAAAGACTATTACGGTCCGGTTCTGTGTAAGAGGGCCGCTACAGAACCGCTTTCCCCTCTTTAGTCGCCTTTTAAGACTCGCCCGGGAGCTCTGGGCTGCAAGTCTGTTCTTTGTTTTCCGATTTGCTGGGGTAAAAACTCTGGGCATCCTTCTTGGGTTTAGCTATTCTTTTTCCTCTTTTCGGGTTTCAGCCAGTACGTGAATTCATGATGGCGCTCCTATCCATAGTCAAGTGTATATGCAAGAGCTTGACTCTTTCATAGCATTCTGTTCATCATTTGCTCCTGTGTGACAGTGCATGACAGTAGCTTGAACTGCTAGAATGGGTATGTGTGACTGTAAAGTAAAGCGCCCTTGTAATGACTCAGGTCGTATTATGGCGCTATGGCGCCGAAATTCGTTGATTGATTGATTGATGGTTGCCCGGGGGAGGTTGTCGATGGTGTCTCTGGACAGCGAAACGGACTTCAATTCTTATTTTATTTGCAAAAGCCTGCCCCAGTTTGACATGAGACAGATACGATCGTTCGTTGGATTGATCACAATGATGTTTTGCTCTCCGTTTATTGACCACGCCGCCTGTGTATGCCCCTAGTGCCTACCCCGCTGTGTGCCCCTAGTGCCTACCCCGCTGTGTGTGCCCCTAGTGCCCTCAGTGTTCATCTGTGCCCCCGGTGCTCACCCCTGTGTGTGCCCTCCCCCCCAGTCTCACCCCTGGAGTGGACGCATGGTGTTGGTGAGGCGACAAGTGGGTCGACTTCTCCATCCGCTGCCCAAGTGCTGACCCCCCCAGTGCGCTCCTGTGCCCCCAGTAGTCACACCTGTGTGCCTCCCCATTCCTCACCCCCTGGTGTGGGCGCTTGGTGCTGGTGGGGACACAAGAGGGTCGACTATAACCTCCACTGCCGCATGCTCACCGCCCTGCTCTGTGTGCCCCCCATGTATGCCCCCAATGCTCACCTGTGCCCCTGTGCCCCAGTGCTCACCCCTGGTGTGAGCACGTGGTGCTGGTTGGGCGACAAGCGGGTCGACTACTCGCTTCACTGCCCCGTGCGCCTGCAGGACCTCCCCCCCGCCGTCCTTCCCCACGTCCTGCACGCGAGCTTCTGGGAGTCACGCGACGTCACTGCCTTCATTCTACGCCAGGTACGACTGCATCCTGCCACACGACCCCCTGCGGACTGGGGTAAATGGAGCATACGTCTGTAGCCCAGAGCTCCTCGGGCGAGTCCTCAGAGGCGACTATAGAAGGAGGAGATTCTTTGTTTGGCTTCGAGGCACTAAACCGGATTGTAGTCCTGGTTACAACATACGATCCTTGATCCCCAAAACCACCAGCGCACGTGCGTGTATTGTTGTACTATGTACGGTACCAGGTTAGTTCAAAGAATGGAGACTATTGTAAACCTGGCCTGACTAAGCAAGCAATATAGCAGCAAACACTCAAGATGGACGCAAATATACTGCCCGTTGGCAGTATATTATATTTATGGCATACACTGCAATACGAATTTTTATTAGCTCTCGGAATAAAAATGGCACGAAAATAGTCGAACATTTAACTATTGCGACAGTTAACATTAGTGAAAAAACGCAGTGATAAAAAACGGTTAACTGCCGCAATAGTTACATCATTTGGGTAAAATTTTGCCGTTGTTTTCTCATTTGCGGTCTGTTTTGTGTGCCCTTGACCTTGAATTATTTTGCTTGCGGGACTGTGATATTAGTTTAAATCATTTGGGTTTTGATTCAGATGAAACTTTTTGCAGCAGAGCTGAAGAAAGATGACTGAACACTGTGTTGCAGCATTGGTGCGTGTCTAGTCCAAATTGCTTTGTGATTATCAATGTGGTCCCTGATGACGTCTTTGGAAGCCAAAACGGACTCTAAACTCGTCGTTAATATTATTGTCAGTGGTTTATTTGTTTTATTGTTTGTGTTTTTTTGCTTTCAGATCGTGAGTGAAGATCGGCTGGAGCCTGCTGTCACGACCTCCGCCGCCCCCCTCGCCGGCTCTCCGGGTCGGCTGCAGCCGGGCGATGAGCCGGCGGAAAAGTGGATCAAGCGCCGAACAACGCTCAAAGTCAAGGTCAGCGACTGCGCCAGTGTCAGCGCTCCCGCTGTCGCCCATCTTCTTTGTATTCTGCCCCCTGCAGAGCGGTGGAAGAAGAGAATTAGGGTGGATTCTATAGGCAAACCTTTACGCACGGCTAAGCAAAGTTCTTGCTAAAGAACGGAATTTAATGGCAGCCCTTCACTGCTATTCGAAAAAACTCGCAATATGTGTATAAATTTTAAAAAGAAAAAATAATTTCCACAAGAAATAACGTTAATTTGAATGCAGTGACAACATAAATAATTTTGCTTGAAATCTATGACGTCACGAAACTTTTATGACGTCATATATTATTTTAAATGGACTAGACAAAAGTCTACTTTGAATGGCGGTTATGGGCTGCTGTTAAATTGTCTCGTAAGCTAAGGTAAAGGTAAAAGTGGAAACAAAGAAACGACTATAGAATCCACTCAATCTGCAACGCAGAGCTCCCCGGGCGTGTCGTAAAGATGGAGAAGCAGTTCTTTTCTTGGTTGTCACGCAAATTGGATCGCAGATTATTCAAATAACTCGTCAATAATAGCGAGTTATTTGAATGATCTGACATCATTTAAATAACTCGCTGTTATTGGCAAGTTATTTGAATGATCTGATATCATTCAAATAACTTGCTATTATTGACGGGTTATTTGAATGATCATTTAAATAACACGCTATTATTGACGAGTTATTTGAATGATCTGAGATCGTTCAAATAACTCTATTGAACAACTGGGCCATAGTTTCTGAAATAAGTTTTTTGTAATGACTGATGTAACGCCACTTCCATCATTACACAGCGATTATGAACAATCTGATCTTCTATGGTGTCTTACTATATTGTGCCAATGTTTATTTGCTTTCTCTTGTGTCCTTGTTTCAGAATTTGGCGCCCAACCACCGAGCGAACGATGTGATAGTACTAGTCGGCCGGTCGCAAACCGTGTCGGCGCGCTTCGTCTACGGCCCCCTCGACGTCATCTCCCTCACCGGGGAAAAGGTAAAATTTGTTCTCCAATTTTGTCTCCGATTGTAATCGTTTTGAGTCGCTCAAATGTTGATAGGAGCAAATTTATATAGTTAATTATTAGTGTATCACGTGTCATTTTTAAACTTGTTATTGTGTGTCTCTATGCATGTATGTCTGCTTCTTCTTGTTTGAAACGACCTCAACCTATTCTCAAACTTTAAATTGGTAAGAAGTCCGACTCGCTCGATTGGAGCCGGGCAGCGAATGCGAGTGCCAAGTGGGCCACTTTTGGTAAGCAGAACTGGCGCTGTGGGATGAATCAAACGTCCCCAAAAGCACACTAAAAGTGTCTGTCTATGTGCCTGTGTTTGTGAGTCTGCCTGCCTGCCTGCTACCTGTCTGTCTGTCTCTATCTGTTTGTTTATCTGTATGCCTGCCTGCCTGCCTACCCACTCTGTATTCTGTCTGAAGTTTGTCCACCCGTCTGTGCAGGTGGATGTCTACTTGTCCGGTGCCGCTGAGTGTGCTGCTGAGTGTGCCACTGAATGTGTCGCTGTCTATTAGTCTGTGTGTCTGTCTGTCTGTCTACAGTCTGTCCACCTGTCTGTGCAGGTGGATGTCTACTTGTCCGGTGCTGCTGAGTCGGGGGGTACCGACGTGCTGCTGGGCACGGCGCTAACTGACCCCGCGGGGCGCCTCACGTTCCCCATTCCCCCCACGCACACCCTCCCCGAGGGCATTCACGCCATCCGCATGATCGTCAGGTTCGTCTCCCAAAGTTTTGCTGCTCAATAGGGAACCTAAGCGGAAGTGGAAGCGAACCATCATTGGTCTTTGAGTAAATGATTTGTTAAATGTTAAAATATAGTTCAGGTGTTCTTTAGAATTGATTATCCAATATTTTGGCCTTTCTTTTGTATGGCAAAAACTTTTATTACTTAATTGTCTTTCAGTCTTTACACTTTTTTCGTCAGAATAATTTTCCTACAAAGACTCAAATGAAAAAGACTCAAATGAAAAAGACTCAAATGAAAAAGACTCAAATGAAAAAGCGTCAAATGAAAGCGTCAAAGACTCATGAAAAAGTGCTTAAAGAAAATTAGTTGACAATTTATGTGCCAACAGTCTGAACGGGCATTTCAAGTAATAGATCGATATGGACAATGACGTAACTTTTCTTGAATGGGTTAAATCAGCGCATTCTTCAGCGCCTCTTTCAATAAGGCTACAATTGGCTTGAATTTCTTAAAGTTGTGTTTTCCAGATCCATTATTATCATACTTTGGTTCCCCAGTGAAGTTGAGTCTGTGTGTTGTAGGGGAGACAGGAGCATTGCAGAAGTCAGTCTGTATATCATAGGGGAGTTAGGAGCATGGCAGAATTTAGTCTGTGTGTTGTCGGGGTGACCAAAGCACGGTGGAGCTGAGTCTGTTGTAGGGAAGACAGAAGCATAGTGAAGTGAGTCTGTTTGTTGTAGGGGAGACCGGAGCATGGCGCAGTTGAGTCTACTTGATGTAGGGGAGACCGGAGCATGGTGGTGTTGAGTCTGTTGTAGGGGAGACTGGAGAACAGTTGCGCTGAGTCTGTATGTTGTAGGGGAGACCAGAGCTGGTGGAGCTGAGTCTGTTTATTGTAGAGGAGACCGGAGCGCGGTGGAGCCGAGTCTGTTGTAGGAGAAACAGGAGCACAGCGAAGTGAGTCTGTTTGTTGTAGGGGAGACAGGGGCGCATCTGTGTGTTGTAGGGGAGACCGGAGCACGGTGGAGCTGAGCCTGGCCGTGGTGCCCCCTGGCACGGAGGTCGTCATATTCAGCATAGACGGGTCATTTGCCGCAACCGTGTCCCTGCTGGGTGCCGACCCCAGGGTCCGACCCGGCGCAGTGGACGTCGTGAGGTCAGCACCAATAATTCTGTTGTGGGGAAGTCTTTGTATATCTTGTGTATGGGAGAGGTTGTAGAATTGGGGAAAAAGTTGCTGGCATATCCATTCATTCTACCATGCTAGCACAGGTTGGATGTCTGCAGCCAAGAACACACGCCCTCGTGTGCTCTGACACAACGAGGAGTATCGGGAGCTGAGGGACCTGCAGAGGGTGATAAATACAAATAAGCCGATACTTAGGGCGGGATTCTTAGTGATCACTGCTTTTGTTAATCTTATTAATAAACCAACGGTTTAGACTATCCTTCAAAGAAAGTTAAACCTTCCAGTTGCAAAAATCTCTTTCATGAACGCCAAAAACGCGCCCGATTTCATTATCGCTGAGTTTATCTTCTACAGAAGCTGGCAGCTGTATTTAAATAGATATTACATCATCCACGACCAATCAGAGGTTAGAATAGTCAACTTAAATGAATGGTCGCTAACTATTGTGCTGATGGGTCGTCCTCTGATATTACCTAGCCATGAATTACTCCTTAGGTCTAAATTAATAATTGAATATTGTCAATAAATGCAAGAAGTTAAATTGAATAAAAAGCATGGAAAAATGTTCAAAAGGCCAGGGTTTAAAGGGATACAGGCACCCATCTCGGCACCTCAATGGTCTGGCACCTTTGCTTGGAGTCAAAATGCATAGTCCAATTTGCGACTATTATATAGGCCTATATGTACATGTAGGCTGCTGATAATGAGTTACAATAACCATGTAGCCTATCCTTACGGTTTGACCCAATCTAATATTGCGATGCATTTTGCTTGCCATTGCTAGCGTTGAAGAGTAAAATTAAAGTTTTTTACGCATCTCGGGTCAAACGGTATAGGATAACTTATTAACATGGGTGCCAGAAAACTCGGGCTTGAGTTGGATTGTCCTCAAATATAAACTACCCTCGATGGGTCCGTATATTAAGCTTCAATTCACTTTTAAATTTGTTTTATTACATGGCATGTATTTAGAAATTGATATGCATCTACATTGAAGCTGTTTTGTGCGCTTTTATTAGTTATGTATCGTTTATCCATTCTGATTGGTTTTTTGCATGTTCATTATTACTGTCATGATAATGTCAACAAAAGTAAGCGGTAATAGGAAATCGTAAGGGGACGGAGGTTTATCTTTGCTTAAACGCTCAAAGTTGGCCAATTTAAATGTTGGAGTTTGGCCAGCGGATAGTCATGCAGTTTATCTCCCGGTGAGGTTCATCAGCATCCACGAAAGACAGAAAATTGATAATCAGCGGTTAAATATTCTGTGAGAATTATCTAGTTCATCGCTACGAATGATGACCCTGAATATGGGTCTTATCAATAAAGGAGATGATGACATCGGTCCAGAGTCTGTGGTGGCCCTATCCCATGCAAACTAGGCCTGACTAACGCCTGGACTAGGAGACTCGACTATAGACAAGCTCTGGCTCCACCTCCCCTGCCCCGGCAAACAGTCCTTCTGCCACCACTCGCCCATTCTTAAATACTCTATATGTTGCGATTTCAATTTGATTTTTGTTTAAACTATGAGTACTGCGAGTAGAGTGCTTCTAGTAGAGTTAAACTGCATTTTTCTCTAGGCACTGTTGTCACTCCGCTGTCGCTGCGCAGACACTGGTGGTCGCTGGACTACTTTGTGCTCTACGTGTCGGCGCGCCCTGACATCCAGCGGCGCAAGGTTATCGACTGGCTGGCTGCGCATCGGTTTCCCCGCAGCATGGTCGCATTCACGGACCGACTCACCACGGAGCCGCTCAAGCAGAAGACTAACTACCTCAAGCAACTCGTCTCTGAGGTCCGCTACTCAGACTGCGTCATTTAAATATATCACTTTTTTATGTATTTTGAATACATAATGCAGTTGCTTTATGTCTTTCTAATGCATATAATTGTAGGAAATATTCGTAGTGATACAGTATTGATTCTATAAAAAATTATTTTTTTCTTTTAAATTTTTACAAAATTTAATAAATCTGCCAGTAGCTGTGTGTGATGAGGTGGTGGTGGTTTTTAAGTTTAAGGACCGTGTATAGTAACAAAGACTATTACAGTTCAGTTTAGTGTCCCGGGACCAAGCAAAGAACCGCTCCCCCTCTTAGTCACCTTTTACGTCTCGCTCGGGGCGCTCGGGGCTGCAAGCCAATTCTTTCTTTTTCGGCTTGCAGGGAGACCTAATAATAATGTAGTTCTAATGCTATCTTAATTATTAATTGTCAGTGATTTGATATGCTGCTCTGCTTTATTTTTTTGTCTTTTTTCTTATTTTTAATTGTGTATGTTTGAGATACCATTTTGGTGAAATAAAGTTCAGTATCAATATCGTGTGCGTGTGCGCTGCCAGGCGAAGGTGAGTATTCGTGCGGCGTATGGCTCGGCGAAGGACCTTGCGGTGTACCAGGCCGTCGGTCTGCAGCCCGCCCAGATCTTCATCGTCGGCAAGCTGACCAAGAAGCACCGCGGCGAGGCCATCGTGAGTCCTCCTGTCTGTGCAGTCTGCTGCCTATTGTATGCACTGGTGGCAGTCCTTTTCTTTTTCATCTTCATCAATGGTCATTGCTTAAACCACTACATCGCAGCGTCTAGCTAAACGATTTTCTCCTGTGTTCCGCTGAACATTGGTGTTCCGCGGCGAGTAGCCAGGTGTTTCGCCAACCAACAAAAGAAAAAGAAAAAATTTGATGCCAATTTTTTTAATCAAAACTTATTCATATAGTCCTTGACTTCGCTCAAAGAAAAATTAATTTTTTTCGCTTGCTATACACGTTTTAGTTTTTGTTCTGCACCGGTGACATTTGATGTTAAGATACACATATCAATACCCCTTTAGCGAATTTCCTCACTTTGTCAATTCTCTCTCCTCGCCCCCTTGAAGCGTGACGTACTTTATGGATGGCCCTCAAGGATCCTTTTTTGAAGCGTTCGAGTACTGCTCGTTGTCAGACACTCATTGCTCCCGGGAGGTATTTTGTCTTTTTTCGTTCCCGACCATCACCGTATAAATTTAGTGTTCCTCGTAACAGAAAAGGTTGAGAATCCCTGGTTTAAGCAATAGCCATTGATGAAGATGAAAAAGAAAAGGACTGCTATGGGCGCAGACACTAGGTGTATACCACAGACTGTCGGCAGAGAAGTCAATTCACTTGAATACTATTATTTTTGGTTTGTCATTTACCGCTGAGTTTTGATGAACGAATGTCTCGGTGAATGGATAAATGATGACTGATTGAATTCTTTGAAATCTGAACTTGCAGAGCTTGCAAAATGTGATGTCTTCTCTGATTGTGTGTAGACGATTCTAAGCAAAAGTTGATAGTCACGGATGTATAATCTAATTTGAGCATTGAGATAGATTTTATACATTTGTGCACACTTTGTGCATTGAATGCCAAATGTCGCATCTTCTTCTTTTCCACCGGCCATCATTACCGATGTTGTAGCGCCCTCACAGCACCTTCCACAAACTTTCTCCACGACTTCCAGTTCTCCACTTTGCTCACGATAACCCTCCATTGGTTGACCCGTCCACTTTATGATATTAACTTCATACTGGAGCCTCCCACGTCCACGCTTCCCTTCAATTCCCCTGCAGTAAGTATCACATAAATATAATAATTTCAAACGACAAAATAAAAATGAAAAGAAGGATGAAGCAGAAGAATTTATGCCTATGAACATCCGCGGTCGCTGATATAATTCCCCTATGTTTCAGGATATATCCGACGGGTATCCAGCCCACCTGCGCGCTCTGGTGTCAGACCCGCGCACTCGCCCCGCCTCCTCCGGTCTGCGCCTCGCCCCTCGGCGCCTAGGCTGCTTTACCGCATCGCTCCGGCGCGAGTCACGCAGGCAGCACAAACCTGTGGAGAAGGCTCACTCCCTGCCCACTGACTCCACCGACGACGCGGAGGAGAGGGGCGCGAGGGTCCCCGGGGAGGAAGGGGGCGGTCATCGAACTTCGTCGTCGACGTCCGAGGTCCCCCCTCCGGGATTGAGAGACGGGGGTGAGGCGGGGGCTGCGGAGGGGAGGGGGGCGCCCCCCCCGCGTAGCAGCAAGTTGCCCGGGTCTATTTTTAGTTTTCGAGCGCGACATTAGAGTGCGGTGGGAAAAGAAAGCGTTCGAAGTGCAGCTAATTGCTCAGCCATTGTCTATAGCAGTGCTTCTCAACATTTTTTGCTAGTACCACGGATCGACCAATTTTTTCAAAGTTTACCTGGGAGCGGCAACTTTTATGGCAATATTTGTAGGCCTGCGGCCCAATGAAATACTATTCATAATGTTACTACGTGTACTACAATATATTGTAGGATATTTATTGTCCACAGAACTACGCTTCACAGTTCGACAGCATGCGATATCTGAAAATAAATGCTTAGCAAATATGAAAGTTAGAATTAGGTATATTTTTCCCAGCTTGCCGCGGACCGCCGCCGGTCCGCAGATCACCACTTTGAGTAGCACTGGGCAAAGGAGGTCCAGGGGCCGTAGTCACCATAGCCGCAACTGCCTAGCAGGAGTGAGGTTTGAAGTCGCACCATCCTAAAACACATGCACGGTATTGGCGATTTAGCTGGAGCCACCTCAAAACTCGTCGAGCTAGGCAGTCGCGACTATGGTGACTACGGCCCCAGTACCTGATATCCTGTCTCATCAACTTAGTGTATTTTTGATGAAAGAAGTTTTTAACCAAAAAATTATAATTGTGGATAGCATTGTATCACTCGTTATCGGTGGCATTAAAATTCCATACTTTGCCCGTCGATAATTAATTTTTAATTAATTGTGGACAATAATTTAATTAATTTTAAAATGTTTTCTATCATGTCAATCGCTGTTTGTAATACGAATAATTTATTTGCTGATAATGTCCAATTGATTGTAACTTTTTGTAACTTATCAATACTCTGTTCATATTCAAGATCCATGGTTTATTTTTGGGTGATCTTTCAGTTACGCCGCACTAGCGTGGGGATTTGACCATGGTCAAGTTTTCATTGTAACTTTACCGTAGTAAATTTGCCATAGTAAATTACTATGGTATCACTACACCACAGGAGGCGCTGTGGTGTAGTGGTTAAGGCATTGGACTTCAAGTGCAGAGGACCGGGGTTTGAGTCCTGGCGCCGGCAACTATGAAACCATGGCGTTACAGGCTTTTTAGCAAGGCTGTTAAACATACAAGTGTCGCTAGCCGATAAGCATCGTCCAGGGTAATTTATTATTCTGGTTGGCGACAGGAAGGGCATCCGGCCGTAAAATCCCTGCTCCAATATAAACGTCTAACCTGTGTTAACATGGACAAGGCGTTACAGGCTTGTCTGTAGCGCATAAGAATGGACGCCAAAAACGATGATTATTATTATTTGTTATTATTATAGTAAATTTACCGCGGTATTATCATAGCGAGAGCGCTCTGATAATGAATCGGAACATTTTTCATGAAAAATCTACTGTAGAAAATCTAACATAATAAATTAACCATGGTCAATTTACTGTTGTAGATCTATCACGGTAGGTGTACAGATTCCAGATTAGTGCGTAATCGATGTGATATTGACATGGTAAATTTACTATTATAAATAAGCTATAGCCTAATGAAGAGTTGACCATGATACAGTTTTCTTGTTAGTGCGTTTTTTGCTCAGAGCGCGCTCTGGTTGGCATAAATTTAATTTCAGGCAGCTGTGCTTCTATTTATATCAAACAGAGTGTACGATTCATATGAAGAGAAAATAAGTCTGCTTATTTTAAGTCTGCTTACTTCATCATCATCATCATTTACATTTTACGTCCACTTTTTCATTTCAACGCAGGTTGGACGTTTCCCACGATGAGACTCCCCCACAACTCTCGATTCTTGGCCATCTCTCTGTTCATGCCTCGCTTCTTCATATCGCTCTCTACCGCCTTCCATGTTTTCTTCCCCCTCCTTCTTCCAACGATCCCTTCCACCTTAATATATTGGCATGCGGATACCCAGTCTTCCTCATTCATGCGTTCCACATGTCCAAACCACCTCAGTCTCCCTTTTTTCACCAGGTCCGTTATACATACGACACCTAACCGTTTTCTTAGGTCTTTGCTTCGACACTTGTCCTTCAATGACACTCCACACATCCATCTCACCATCATACTTGTGTAAGTCTTACAAAATTTAACAGTGTTTGCAGCGATGCCTCGGTGAGCATGTTAGAAGTTTGGCAATCGCTTGATTTATCGTTTAGCTAAAGTTTGATTGCACCGAGAGAATGTCTTTTTTTGTCATTCTTGTTGACATTATTGTTGCTTTTGAATTTTCGTTTAATTGCCGTTCAGTTGATTAAAATAGTTTTTCAACAGTTAACAGTGATGATGATTTTATACTAATTTATGTCGGTTTCATTTGCCAAATTGTGTCAGTTGCAATTATGTGGAGGATTATTAACCAACGGTTAAAGGCCTGGTACTTAAGCCTGCACGTACACTGAACTGTCTTACGGTTAGTCAGCGGTTACTCAATTGTATATACTTGTTGCTGTACACACGCACACATACATAATGCGCGTTTTGTGGTCGCATTCCCCGCTTAGGCAGGGATAGGCCATATGCTGCTATGGACACCCTTCGTCCAATTTACCCTATTCGTCACATCCTCATGTCTTAAACCCTTACGTCTAGGTGCTCGACCTCAATTTAAGTGCTAATTAAGTGCTGTTTAGTTTCGTAGTCTTAATTGAAAAAAATTTTGGCTTGCTTGACTTCTATTTAATGTGTGAATTAGTAACCCACGAATTTCATTTTCAATTCGCAGATTTCTGCCAATTAACTGCGAATTGACACAAGAAACAACAAAATATTAATTGCGATTCAGAACTCAAATTTTCACGATATTGTTGAACATTCAACACTTTTAATATATATTAACACAAACACGACCTTCCAGAACGCTAACACGAACCAGAGTTCAGTGATATTTTTTCTCATCTGCTAAATCGCACTCAACTGATGAAAATCGTCGAGCAACCCAAAACTTTCAAATCACATTTACCTAAACCGCGCATTAAGTAATGTGCGAATTAGCTTCTTGTCAAATCGAAGTCGAGCAACTAGACGTTATTTTTCATATCCTTCTCTATCAAACTTTTCCACGTCGTTTCCGGTGTCCATCTGGGCCTACATTTTTTCCTGTTTACTTCATATACCATACATTTCCACACCCAATCATCCGGTTCCTTCCTCAAAACATGCCTCAGCCATCTCAGTCGGTTTCTTCTAACTACCTCCCTTACTACCTCCTACCCAGGGCGTCGCTGCACTAGATGTCAATTGATGTAAACATTTGTTTCTTACCCAATAGTTTTATACTGATCTGTATATGGTCTCGTGAATACTATTTTGTATAATTTGTACATTGTATGCGGAGCAGCGCAGTAATATTTATTTGCCGTTTTGCTGCCATGACTCATTCGGACGTTGTGTTTTACGGCGTATTGAGTGATTGCTCTCATAACTATGACCAATTGTTATGCGACGACTATTGAAGACTTAATGATATACCTACTACAGTATTGCTCAAAAGTTTGAGCCCACTGACCAATTTATCAACTTCGTTCGTTTGCTTTTAAACAAAAGCAAACTTTTCTCTTTTG
>JAQIWG010002646.1:0-19803 GCA_034695025.1 Chamaedrilus cognettii | reverse complement strand
ATCGCTGAGCACCTTCAACTTAATCCAGTTCAAAAGTGTATTAAAACGCTATAAAACTACCTCAAACATACACCAATTGAACCAGCAAATAATGCTCTAAACACGCGACGTTACTAGAAAAAGGGTACAAGGTTTTTGAAGGGAGTATTTTGATCAAAATTTAGAGGTTTTTATAAAGAAAACAAAATTGCCACCGATCCGCTTCGCTGCTCCCACGTGACTCTCTTCGGTCCTCTCACTCTTTTTTGTCTTTCTCTTCCTTTAAAAAATTATTTATAATAAAAAGGTCCCTCAACCTTACAAATCGCGAAAACTTTGGGGCGCACTAAATAACCTTCTTTGTCGCAAAGCCACACTTTCAAACTCCATGTCACCCAATTTGTTAACTACCTCCTTTCTCCAGTTCTTTAGCGATAACATAACAAAACTTTGTTCTCTTCTTCCTTCGCCTGCCTCAGTTCCATCTCACGTTCTTCATCCACCCCCTCCATCCACCTCGCCCCCGCTTCTGAAATTCATACCCGCCTCGTCTGAGGAAGTTAAACTGGCCATTCTCTCCTCCTCAAACGCAACCTGCCCACTGGATACTATACCTACCAAGCTCATCAAATCCTGCCTTGATTCTTTACTCATTTCCATCACCACCATTATCAATCTTTCTCTCTCAGAAAGCATTTTTCCACAGTTATTCACATCTGCATTAGTCAAACCGCTTCTGGAAAAATTCTCTCTTCCTCGTGATGACCTGGCTAGCTATTGTCCCATCTCAAATTTAAACTTTATATCAAAAATTCTTAAACGTTTCATTCACAATCGCCTTTCCAGCTACCTGCAATCTTTCCCATCCATTTGTCCTTTTCAATCAGCCTATAGAAAATTTCACTCCACTGAAACGGCCCTCCTTCGTATCCAAAACGATCTACTGATACCCATGGATAAACAAAAAGAATCCGCACTTATTCTGCTTGATCTTTCTGCAGCTGTTGACACCACTGATCATAATATTCTACTCTCTGGACTGAAATCAACGTTCGACATCTCTGGGTCTGCTTTTGATCTTCTCGCCTTCTACCTTGTCGACAGAAATAAGTCTGTATTGATTGACTCCTATTCCACACCTCCATCTTCTATGTTGACCGCTGTCCCTCAAGGTTCCGTACTTGGTCCCTTACTCTTTCTCTGTACACCACCCCGCTTAGCTATATCTTTTCTAAGTCACAAGTTTCTTTTCATCTTTATGCTGACGACACCCAACTTTACATATCATTTTCCACTTCCGATCTGTTCAATAACCTCTCGACTCTTTCATCCACACTTGATTCTGTGCGCACCTGGTTCACTTCTAATAGTCTCTTGGTCTACCCATCGAAAACAGAATATCTCATCATTGGCACTCGCCAGCAACGTGCAAAACTTGTGTCATCATCAATATTATTTCATGGAACCCCTCTCGCTCCAACTGATTCCGCACAAAATCTTGGTGTCGTTTTTGAACCTGATCTTTCAATGAAAAATCGTATTTCTTCTGTCTGTCACCTCGTTTTGCCATACACACCAGTTACGCCAGATCCGTTCCTCACTCGACACCAGCTCTGTAATAGTCCTTGCTATTTCGCTGGTCACCTCTAAGCTTGATTATTGCAACTCACTTCTGAATGGTCTCCCAGCATCCTCTTTAAACCGACTTCAAAAGATCAAAAATTCTCTAGCACGTGTTGTAGTTCCATCAGTCAAACTTCATCACCATATTTCTCCTACATTGACACATCTGCACTGGGTTCTGATTTCTAAACGCATCGAATACAAAATTGCCTCCATCACGTTCAAAACTCTTCAAAATCACCAGCCTACGTACCTTTATCAACTAATCGCCTTCTACGTTCCGTCTAGAAACCTTCGCTCAGCTGACAAACACCTCCTTGCAGTTCCCAGAATACTATCTGCCAATGGCCGTTGCGCTTTTGTGTTTTCTGCACCTACTCTTTGGAAATCCCTCCCACTTTCTTTGCGTTCATGCACAACTCGGTCTACCTTCCGGTGTGAAGAATCATCTTTTTCCTCCGGAATTATTAACCTTGCCAGCTGCCAAACGGATAATTGACCCGGCCTACCGACATGACTCCCTCTTGGCCTTGGTCTCTATCTCAGCCCGGGTGGACTAGGGATGATGCCAATGTTGCCGGGAGGGCGTCCCAGATATGGTCGCCAGACTATGAAATGGACAAAAAATCCATTATCATTATTATTATACTCCGTAACGTCACAACACAGCACTCACACATCACACAGCAGCATGCAATGTACTACACATCACAGCACAGCACAACACACACATCACATCACAGCATGCACTCACACATCATGTCACACCACAGAACGCACTCACACTCTCACACATCACAGCACGCACTCACACATCACGTCACACCACAGCACGCATTCACGCATCACATCACAGCACGCACTCAAACATCACACCACAGCAAGCACTCACACACACACACCACTGTACGCACTCACACAGCGCACCACAGTACGCACTCACACATCACACCACAGCAAGCACTAATGCATCACACCACAGCACACACTCACACATCACACCACAATACGCACTCACACTCTCACATACCACAGCACTCACTCACACGTCACACTACATTATGCACTCACAAATCACACCACAGTACGCACTCACACTCACACACATCACAGCACGCACTCACACATCACATCACAGTACGCACTCACACTCTCACAAATCACAATACAGCATGCACTCACACATCACCACAGCAAGCACTCACACTCTCCCATGTCTTCGGCGTACACGGATACTACTGTAGAAAAATTTCAATTACTGACTACGGAACGTTGATTAATGATATGTAATGAATTATTTAAAAATTGAAGTATGAAATAAAGTCAGTCGCATCTCACTTTCACTAATTTTCTTTTTCCCAGAAACTGAAATACTTTTAAGGTTTCAGTTTAAAATAACTTTCCGGACCACAACAGTCAGTGAATTATTGATTACGATTGTATTCGACAAAAATCATTAACTATAATATATTACTCAAAGCGCTACAAGTTTAACATTTGCACACTTTTTTAAAGAAGGGTTTTCGCTGCTTGCCGGCGGCAGCGGTGGCTGGGCCGGTGGTGTTCGGCGTGACACTGCTCTTGTTTGAGGTTCTTTGATTGGCAAGGCTGTCACTGTCCTCTCCACCATCCAAACCATTTTGATCTGCACAGGGTCACAACCCATCCCAACCATTCTTGTTCAGTCATCAGATTATCATGAGTGACATCATCTTCAAAACAATATGATATTACTAATGTTTCGTAGGCTTGCACAGTCAGAGCTGTAGCTAAATCATTCTACTCCGCACATAAGATGTCATTTATTGCTCAAAACACAAATCAAACGCGATTCAAGTTCATAATAAAGTTCGTTAAGATGTGCATAATGGGTTACCGGATAGAAGACGCATATAGTGAGTAGCATTTAATGACGTAGTAACGTATAGCGAGTAATATATAGCGGATGTATATTCACGTAATGGTTAAAAATTACTTTAGTACGGTATGGTACCCATATTTAGTCTATAGTGTTCACGCACATTTTAATGCTTTATACTAAGTAGATAACTTTCTAAATGCTGCCAATATCATGCAGGCTGACAACAAATTTCAATAGTGACATTTGTCCAAAGAATATTAAGCTCAGATAAAATCATTAGCATTAATTAGAATTATTAATTACCTAGATATTACATTAGATGATATTATATTAAATTATATTATAAAAACGTTGCACTGAACCAAAACTATTATTATTTTATGAATTATTTTAGCATCAAAATATTAAACACAGTATGCAGAAACAGTCAATTTGAATGCTATTTTTTTACATTTGGTGCCCCTGCAGACAGTGTCCGCACCACACAGGACCCCTATGGGTCCCTGTGCGGGCTACAGGGCTCCATAGGGGCCCTTTAGTCCAGCACAGGGCCGTACAGGACCGGAGGGCCCCTGGGGGTCCTGTACATTACCTAGAGTGCGAGAGGGGGGATCCATGGTGGATCCCTGCGGGATCCCAGGGGCTCTCCAGACTGAAGAGACCCGCAGACTGACAGGCTATGATGTAGAGTAGACCTACAGCTGTTGCAGTAGCCTACGTGCTGCAGGCTACGGCAACTACGCAGCTGCCCTAGCCTACCTCGCCTATGTCAGATGTAAGTTCTCTTATTTTAAAAAGAAGAAACGTGAAATTAATGTTGCTATATAGGCCTAAAGAACGTAAACAAGATTCTACATCCGGTGATCAACCGGAAGTCACTGACATTATCAATTAAATATTTTGGCCATCGCTACTGCGTATTTCTTCTTATTTATAGTTTCTTACTTTTTTATAGTTAGGACCAATAGTATTATATAATATTAGTTTTGGAATAATAATATACTATATTAGACCTAGATGCTATAAATTTACAGAACATAGATATCTGTGATATATTGATATAATAAGATAGATCATTGATATAATAACTTAAATTCTAGAGTACTACAAAATCCAACATCTTAATTCTGAAGCATCATCTCCTACAGTGGACCGTAGAGCAACCTCACTGGAACAATGCTTATCTAACTGCAATCATAATTTAACACAGCTGAACTTAGATTAAATTTATGACCTGAAGGGGGTGAGGCTGGACCCGAGTACGAATATGACAACTAACAGCGTGAGAAGATTAAGGCCTGAAAGGCCACGTGAGGGAGGTACGACCTGACCTGGGGTGGGAGGGGTAGATCCGCGAGAGTTTGATGACTTTGAATTGAGTAAATTGTCGACGTTGGATGATGAGCTTGTTTTGCTACAAACACAAACAGGCAAGAGTGATGGTGGAACAGCTCTTGCTGCGCAGTGTGCATTACATTATATGAAAAAGACTCCTTTTGCTTACTAGTGTTGAAAGTCTCACCATTTGAAGCACATGCAGAGCTGAAGCATGTTCTGAAGGGTTCAGCTGCTTCTGCTTCATTTTTAACTCCATCAAGTAAAATAATAATCATAACAATAATAATATACTTCACTTATACCACGCCCCTCTAGGCCAAAGCCACAGAGGCGAAACTAAAGACAAAAGCCACAGAGGTAAAACTTGCGTAATCTCCAGTATGATATATGATAACGCAGTGTGAGTTAACAGCACATATGATATGATAACTTGGTATGAGTTCATCTTTATGCAAAAATCATTCATGTAACATTCAAAACTGGAATATAATGGTCAGCAGTTATCGTTGGATTAGGTCAACCTCCAACGTAGCTCTATTACTGTACTGTCTGTCCCTCAGCTCACTACTGCACTTTGCACCGGGGAACGTCTCCTTTATTGCTGCCGCTTACTCTCAACATCTAAACTTTATCATCATTATCATCATCATTATTTCAGTTTTTCCTGTCCATATTTCTATGCTAGCACAGGTTGGACCTTCGCAACCATGGACGCTAAAGTGCCCTGACCCTACATTGGGAGACTTATGGACTTCAGGGGGAGGGAGGATTACAATACTCTAGGTTCACCTAACCAGCCCCAGCAGGTTACCCTGCCCTCCCTAACTGCCACCCGCCCGTCTTAGCACCCCCCGACCCAAGCATCGTTTCAAAACACTGAACGAGCCAAGAGCACAAGGTCGTGTTTTGTATTGCCCGCGGTTTGTTGGAGCAGCAGTTGTGCGTGAAATATGCAGACTCGTCTAGTCGTCACATTGCAACATATCAGTTATGACCATTGACACGCTTACTAGTGCTTGGGGGTTGATGGGGTTGAATTCTAAGGACCGTGTGTAGCAACAAAGAATATTATGGTCCGGTTCTGTGTAAGAAGGCCGCCACAGAACCGCTCCCCCTCTTTAGTCACCTTTTACGACTCGCCCGGGGAGGTCAGGGCTGCAAGTCTATTCTTTCTTCCCTGACTTGCTGGGGTACTTTGGTACTGGGTTACTAGTGCTGCAAAGGCGCTCAAAGCGAAGCAACAGCAGTCCGCTGTCAGTCATATATTCGGCCTCCAGCTGCAGGGAGCTGTTCCCAAGTGCGTCACGGAATAATCACTAGTAACAGCATTCAACTTGGGCTGTGACAACTGACAATTTTTTGACACATCTATTTAATTTTGCGAGAAAGGCGCTTCTTCAGGTGCTGCCCACTGTTGTGAGCCTTAAGTGATGGAACCGCGCTCAATACGCGTCCTGTCCGCTCTGCACGTGCGAGAAGCCACGGACGAATAAACACATACTGTCTCACTGTGGATCATCTATGGCTCCCCACCGCTACACTATGCGACACAACGAGACGTTGTCACTGCCATTAAACTGAGAAATTCAACTTAGTAGCAAATCAATCAATCAACATTGTACAACTCGTACAGCACTGTAACACGCCCTAATGCATCACAAGGGCGCTTTACAGTTACTGGTACATCTAGCCATATAAATTGCACTGTATGTGCAATACGCTCTGTTGTTATGGAATCTATAGTGCAGGTCAGTGGCACCAAATTGGCAAACTATGAAACTCAAGTTTCTAGTTCTAGTTTGAAAGTCTGCCAATTTACAAACGTACACTTGGATGAACATCACAACTTTGTGAACAGTTTAAGCACTGTCACCTAGCAGCACAAATTAGGACAAGATCTAACATGCTCTGCATGTTAGGCCATGGATAGGATCGTTGGAATATAGATCAGCTTTCAGTTTCGCTGAGGACTCTTAAGTAAAGGGGCCGACTTAACAGGCTGAGGCAAACTGCTCCAGGCCTCAGGATCAGCTGATGAAAAGCCACAATCACAAAATTTGAGACTATGAGGATGCACTAAACTGATTCATCTGGTATAGACTATAGAGCCGTGCCGGGCCAAACCGAGGCTGGCTGACTCACCTGGCATAGAGCTGTACCGGGCCAGGCCAGGCCGAGCTGACTCACCTGGAATAGAGCCGCGCCGGGCCAGGCCCGGGCTGGGCTAACTCATCTGGCATAGAGTCGCGCCGGGCCAGGCCGAGGCTGGGCTGACTCATCAGGCATAAGGCCGCGCCGGGCCAAGCCAGGGCTGGACTGACTCACCTGGCATAGAGCCGCGCCGGGCCAGGCCGGGGCTGGGCTGACTGGCTGCCCTGCAGCACACGCAGACTCTCAAGCTTGGCTGGGCTAGGGATGAAGCCAACCTCTGCCCCCTCCTTCACCAGTCGACCAATCCACCAACTGTTGTTGAACTTCTGCACAGAATGAGGGGACTACTACATGAACACACAGTGAGGGCAGTACTACATGAATACAGAGTGAGGACACTACTACATGGACACAGAGTGAGGACACTACTACGTAAACACAGAGTGAGGGCACTCTGCATGAACACAGAGTGAGGGCACTACTACGTGAACACAGAACGAGGGCAGTACTACATGAACATAGAGTTAGGGCAGTACTACATGAACACAGAGTTTGGACACTACTACATGAACACAGAGTGATGGCAGTACTACATAAACACAGAGTGAGTGCAGCATTACATCAGGGGCACTCAGTGAGGGCATTAATACATAGGCACGTAGTAAGGTCATTACTACATGGGCACTCAGTGAGGGCACTACTACATGTGCACATAGTAAGAGCGTTAATTACTACATGCACATAGTGAAACATTTTGACATGAGACACTACTATACAGGCAAATAGTGAAAGCACTAATCCATGGACACGCACTGAGGGTACTACTTCTTGAGCATAGAGTGAGGGCACTACTACATGGGCATACAGAGTCATGTTATAGTAGGCCTACATGGGCACACAATGGAGGCAGTACTGCGGGGTCATACAGTAGAAGTACTACTACGTGGGCACATAGTGAAGGGCTACCACGTGGGCATACAGTGAGTGCACTACTGCATGGGCACAGAGTTACTGTACTACTATGTGAGCATCGCCGTCTTAGTTGCTGTCCATCATAATCCAAGATGATGCGGGTTGTAGCGGTGTAGTGCAAATACTATGAGTGCTGCAAGTGCCGACCTCCTTGATGTGAAGGAAGTCCTTGACAGCGAAAGAAACTGCGCAGCCATGCACTGGCGAGTCGTCGTCCACCGTTCCATCGTACGCTACATTCGTTCGCACGGCAAACGCAACTGGCTTCAACTGAAACCGATCATTAATCAATTGCAATATCATAGAAATCTATCCATTGGTGGGGACAAATTATAAAGAAATTTCATGAGTTCTGCAGGTTTGAAGCCATGCACCGATAGAGTTTAGAACAGCTTGAAGGGGAAGACTTTAACTTTGTGATCAGGTTGAGAAAGCGTATAACAGCTTGCTAGAGCTAGCAACAAAAGTTTGAAAGAGGTTGAGGGTGTGTAGTGACGATATGAGTGGGGTGAGTGAGGGGTTGAGTAGAAATAATGAAAGGTGTGCAGAGCTGAGGGCGGGATGGGATTTGTAAGTGAGGGGGAGCAGACCTTGGCCTTGTCGAGCTGAGCGAGTGCCTGACGCTCTGCCTCCCTGCGCGACCCCTCCACATCCTCATCCACACTCAGCTCTGACGACTGCGCACTGTAGCTGGACTCACCACTGCCCTGCATAACACAGCATCACTATATAGTATATACCATACCATATCACAGCATCACCATATCATACCATACGACAGCATCACCGCTGTACGTACCACAACATCACAGCACAACCCAATAGAGTATCACACCTGCAGGTCCTGCACCCAACACAGCATCACCTCTATACTCACTAAAGCAGTACAGCGCCACATAGAGTGGTGCAACAACGTGGGGAGGTCTGTGGGTCGGGGAGGTGGAGCAGATTTATTCACTCCTTGTAACTCTGGTACCGATTCCATCCTATAACCTTATATCCATATCCTTAAATATATTAATTTTTGAGTTAATGACCACACACACACACACTCGCGTTTTGTGGCCGCATTCCCCGTTTACACAGGGGTAGGCCATTTGCAGCCATGTACACTCGCCCTCCACTTTATCCTATCCGTCGCATCCTCACGTCGTAATTTTCTAGCTTTCATATCCTTCGCTGTAAGGCTTCGCCACGTCGTTTCCGGTCTCCCTACACGTCTTTTCCCATCTATCTCATAATCCATACATTTCCGCACCCAATCATCAGGTTCCTTTCTCAAAACATGCCCCAGGCATCTCAGCCGGTTTCTTCTGACGACCTCCCCTACAGCCTACCCTCCAATCCCATTCTAGCTCTCAAATCGGAACTATACTTCCTCTCTTTCAATGACACCCCGTTCATCCATGTCACCATTCTCATCTCTGTCCACTCGAATCGGGCCTCTTGATCGGCCTTCATTGCCCACGTCTCACTACCATATAACTAGCACTTCTGACACACGCTTCATATACCCTTCCTTTCAGTTTCAGCGATATATACTTTCCAGCTAAAATTGGTGAGAGCTCTCAGAACTTTCCCCATGTGCATCTTGTCTTCATCACGGATGCAGATTCTACACCTCCATTGGCGTTAATCATATCACGAAGATAACAAAATTTTCATACTCTCTCAATCTGGGCGACTTGACCTGACAGACACGTTCTGCACACAAACGCTGTCTTCAAATTGGCTAATCTACCTTTTATGCCACTATATCTCTGATGCGTCCAACTAAGACATTTTGTGCATGTAATTGAATTTGCGCCAACCCCATTTCTACAGACTCCACATGGCCACTTTCCACATTTCTCCACCGTTCCGTCTCCGCATCCACTTACCATAACTTTCATCTTTTCTACATTCACTCTCACTCCTTTGCCTCCATACATTCTTTCCACCTACAAATCTTGTCCTTCAATACTTCTTCGCTATTTGCAATCAACACTAAATCATCCGCATACAGTAGCTCCCATGGTAACCCAGATCTTGTCTCACGGGTAAGCACTTCCATCACAGCAACAAATTACAGCGGGCTCAACACTGATCCCTGATCTAGTCCAACCTTCACCTCAAATCTATCACTTAGTCCATCATGCGTCATCACGGATGTCTTTGCGTCAGAATACATGGCCATCACTGCCCTGTCTAGCCATTCCTCAACCCCCAACTTTTTCAGCACCCATCTTACACCCACTCTTGGCACTCTATCAAAAGCCTTCTCCTGATCCACAAACGCGTTACATAACTTCACTGATTTAGCCTAATGCTTTTCTTCCATCTGCCTCACTAAGAAAATCCCATCAACTGTTCCCTTTTCCGGTATAAATCCAAACTGCATATTATCAATAGTGATTTGTTTTCTTAATCTTTTCTCAAGCACTCGTTCTAGTATCTTCGTACCATGTTCCAGTAGTTTGATGGCTCTATAACTACCACACTGCACTGTATCACCCTTTTCCTTATAGATTGGAACTAGAGAGCCGAATTTCCAGTCCTCTGGGATCTTACCATTTCACATGCCTTCACTGCAAATTTCTCTCATCCATTTTACACCCTGTTCTCTCGCTGCCTTAATCGTTTCTACCACCACTTCTGCAGGCCCACCAGCCTTGCCTGATTTAGATGCCTTAATCGCATCCGCAACCTCACTTTCGTTAATTCTATCTGGTGGTCCCTCAACCATATCTGCAGCAACATCACAATCCCATTCATTTTCCACATTCAACAGCTTTTCCATGTATTCCTTCCATCTCTCCTTCACCTTGTTTGCATCAACTAACATCTCGCCTGACTCACTCTTTAAACATTTGACGCCCATCACATCCTCTGCCTCCTTTGTCATCTGTTGTGCAATTTTAAAAACATTTCGTCGGCCTTCTTCCGTGTCAAGCTTAGGCCTACTCGCAAATTCCTTTTTTTCTGTCTTTCTTTCTTTTGAGTTAATCTCCCCCTGAAGGCCTCTCATGGCATGTTGTCCCAGATGCATACGGTGGTGTCAGGGGCCGTAGTCACCATAGCCGCAACTCCCTCGCTGGAGATAATTTTGAGGTCGCACCAGCTAAAATCGACCTAGCGTGAGCCAGTGGCGCTAACAGCTAGTCACCAAACAAGCTGCATCCAAGGAAGGCATGGCGCGATTGCTAAAAGCGTCTCCACAAATAGAGCAGCCTTAACTCCTGTAGGCGCTGCTAAATAACGAGAAATCTGACAATTATTGGCGATATTCACAACGGAAGAGTTCAAAAATAGCAAGCGCCGCCTTTGGCCTTTGCCGTTTACAGGAAAAAAATTGAATACGTAAAGCAAAGTTCAAATAAGAACTCTTTAGATAGCGGCAGCATTATTAGCGAACACTTTATCAGCAATCGATATGATGAAAGTAGTTCTTGCGACTGACTGGTTAATACGGTAGCAAATTCGATTATAAAAGTGATCGCATATGCCATTTATCACACATTTATGAAGCGCATTTCGTAATATAATATAAAACCCATTAGTTGACCTACTTTTAAGCGAATTTTGATGTTGTTAGACGACGTACAAGACCAAATTTTTTTGTTATTATTTTGAAGTAACGGCTGTGAAATTGGCTGTGAAATTTGACTCGTGCCAGCTAACGAGTCAAAGTTCGCGCCACTGTTCGCAATTATTAGCGTGGTCACGCTGAAAAGATGGTCGCTGTTTACAATTATTTCGCACACATTTAGTAGAATATTGACTAAAAGGTTTGCTATAATCTAACTTAGATTAAGTAAAACATGCCGAACAACCTAGTCAATGAGCTCGCATGTGTGCTGAGCGACAGTGCAGGGAGGAGGCATTGCATTCGGCTCGCAGGGCTTCAACAGCACTGACCCCAGTATACCTCCCGGTGGGAACAGTTCTAACCTTACGCAGCTGTGGAGCATGATCGTCGGGGGCAAGGCGGTCGTGGAGGGCATGCCTGGGGCTTCCTCTGGTCGCGTGGCGCTCGCTCCTCCATCACAGCCGCCCAGACATTCAATCATCGGGGTGTGGTCTACTACAAAGCTCGTATCGTCTGGGACAAGAATTTCCTGGATCCAAGAATAATTCTGGGAATTGAATTTCCTCTGTTTTTGCTGGTACACTGAACAAGAATACGAGTGAAGATGAACTAAAAGCGTTTCTAGACAAAAACGGTATCGATGGCACGGATGTCAGAAAGCTGAAGGCCGTGCAGGAGTAGCAGGAGAAGAGCGCTGCCTTCTGCGTCTCAGTGCCCATTAAATTCAAGGACAAACCTATGTGTGATCTGTGGCCTGACAATGTAGAGGTCAGAGAATGGATTTACAAGGCGAAGGTGTCCTGATGACTGTCGGTGGAGCTCGGCTGTGAACTTTTTATGGACTTGGCACGAGAAAAATGGTGGACTAAGGAGTATGAGGAGTTAGAGGAATATGACAGAAGAGGAAGATCTGACTTGATGTATGACAAAGTTAAAAAACTCACAAGACAAAATAGAACCTTTGATAGAAGCTGCGCAATAAAAGATGTGGACGGTCAGGTTGTTACTGAAGCAGATAAAATTTGGCAAAGATGGAAAGAATATATTGAGGAATTGTATGATAAGGATGGAAAGCCGATACAAGAGGCACTACAGCTGGAGAAAGAAGATGAAACAGAGCAAGAAAATCTAGGGTTGGAGTTATGGAAAGTGAAATAATGGCAGCAATAGTGGAATTTTAAAATGATAAGGCGGAAGGGGTCGATGCTGTGCCTGCAGAATTTCTGAAGAATCTGGGGCAGGAGGCTGCGAAAGAGCTAGTAACCTTGTGCATGGACATGTACATAAAATGCGTGTGGCCGAAAGATTTCACAAAAGTCGTAATGATACCGATACCTAAAAAAGCAAATGCCAATGAATGCAGCGATTTCAGAACGATCAGCCGGATTCCCCATTCTTCAAAGATTGTGCTTTGAATGATCACAAAGGGAATTGAAGGGAAGGCAAGGGACGCTATAAGTCAAACGCAGTTTGGCTTCAGAAAAGGCATGGGTGCAAGGGAGGCAATAGGGGTAATGAGGACATTGTGTGATAGGAGCTTGGATTTTGGTAATGACATGTATGTTTGCTTCATAGATTTTGAAAAAGCATTTGATGAGTCAACTGGGTGTGAATGATGAACATTTTGAAACGGATAGGAGTAGACTGGAGGGACCGCAGAATGGTGGGAGAGTCGTATATGAATCAAGAGGCCATTGTGAAGGTACATGATAAGTACTCAGAGCCAGGAATAATAGGGAGAGGAGTGAGATAAGGATGTTTGTTATCTCCGCTGTTGTTCTTGCCGTATGTAGAGGAGATGATGGAAGAGGCAATGGAGAATGTAGATGAAGGGGTCAAAGTTGGAGGCTATCAGTTAAAAGACATTAGATTTGCAGACGATCAGGGAATGGTTGCGAACACTGAAGAGAGTTGCAATTGATACTGGATAAATTAAATGATTTAGCAGAAACATAGAACATGGAGATAAACGTGAAGAAAACTAAGGTCATGAAAATATCCAAACATGGAGAAGCTATTAGTATTGTCATAGAAGGAAAGGAAGTTGAGCAAGTCAGCAAGTTCAAATATCCGGGAGCTTGGATTACGGAGGATGGGAGGTGTGAGACAGAAATCAGGACGAGGTTAGGAATGCAAGGGATACCTTTACCAAGCGAAGCGAGCTGTTGACTAGAGGGCTGACCAGGAAAGTGAAAAAGGGGATTGTGAAGGCGGTGGTTTAGTCTGTGGCATTATACTGTGCTGAAACTTGGACATTCAAGAAGCAGGACATCAGAAAAATGGAAGCATTTAAAATGTGGGGATGGAGAAGAATGGAGAAGAATTGCTGGACAGAGAAGGTAACAAATGAGGAGGTATTGAGGAGAGTAGGGAAACAAGGACCATGATCGAATAGATAGTCAGAAGAAAGAAAAACTGGATTGGAAATGTAATGAGAGGAGAGGGTTTGTTGAGAGAGGTGATGGAGGGAAGAATGAAGAGTAGGAGAGGACCGGGAAGGCCACGTATCGGAATGATAGACGACCTGCTTGAGAAGGAATCGTATACGGATATGAAGAGATGGGCTGAAGATCGGATAAGGTGGAAGGTTTGGACACCAAAGACCTGCCATGTCGCAGAACACTGAAGAGAGAGAGAGGTCCCAATGTAGCGGTGATGGTTCGGTATAACGGAAGTTGGTATACCGATTTGATGTCCATACCATATCCAGAATCGGTATATACCGATTTTAAGACTGATTTTTCAGAAATTTTTACTTAGCTTCATTTCATAACAATTATGAATGAAACTCAGTCAGGACAATCGTACGACTGACGATCCTGTCCTGTTGGACAGGATTGTCAGTTTACGACCTCCACCTGATATTCAAAGACCATCAAAGAGGGAGACAGATGGTCTTTGCTGTTGCTTATGGCGCCCCTACGATCGACGAGGTCACGGGTTAGGCAGGCAGGCAATAGCAATATTATAGAAAATTTTCTGTGACACAAATCCAGCTTTATCTGTACACCATGTCCCGAAGAAAATTGAAACACTTTGAACATTGTCATCTCTCTCTCTAGTGCACTGCCAAACAGCAGATGCCTGGCAGCCAACCTCTCCATATCTGGCGGTCCTCCGCCATTCTCTTCCTGTTTGCATACAAATTTCTTTCCAGCAGTTCATCTATCATTCCTATTCACTCCCTTCCCCTCATCCTCTTGCCCTCCAATATTCCCTCCAGTATTTGTCTCATCAATCCCTGTCCTCTTACCACATGCCCAATCCAGTTTTTCTTTCTCTACACAATGATATCCAGAGGTGCTCTTTTTACCCCAACTCTCGCCATCACCTCCGTGTTTGTTCTTTTCTCTATCCTGCTAATTTTCTTCATTCTTCTCCAAACGTACATCTCAAAGGCCTCTATTCTTTTTATATCCTCTTTTCCTAGCACCCATGTCTTGGCTGCATATAATGCCACCGACCACACAGCAGCCTTCACGATCCTCTTCTTCACTTTTCTACTCATACCTTTAGTTAACAATTCCTTCCTCTTACTAAAGGCATTTTTTGCTATTCCTATTCTTGTACTTGTTTCTGCTTCACTTCTTCCATCCTCTGTAATCCATGCTCCCAGGTACTTAGGTTATGACTATAGGCAGTGAGTAAAGGGGCATTGCTAAGGTTGGGTTACTATAACTGCAATAAATATTTGCTCATGGTGGTTTGTGGTTGGCTACTATGGGCTACAACAAGCATAGACAAATTGGTAGGGAAATAGAGCTATAGGTAGTTCTGCATTTCATAACTTGAATTACGCACTTGGTCTAGATCGAAATGGCAAGTTAACCCTATCATCATTATAACTCAACTAATTTTTCAGTTCAAACATAATTGCAGGAATTTGTAGAAAAACCCCCAGAGTTAATCTTGATTTCTTTATTACAAGCGATTAGCCTAATAAGTTCTTACAATTTAATGAATCTACACTCAGCTATAGGTGCTGCCGCTGCCTCGCTGGTGAAGGCGTTTGTGATGGGCAAATATCACGCTGATGATTTTCGTCACTACTCTCTTGAGTAGGCCTGGCAGGTGCCAGCTACCAGCTGCCAGCTGCTGGCAGCTGGCGGCTGGTCTGTTCAGCACCTCAGGAATTCAAACTCGCTGCTGCTTTGCAGTCGTTTCAACGCAGCTGTAGAGTCTAGACCAATGTTACCTCTGTGCTGCGCGGCTGTGTGGCCGAGCACAGATCTCACAGGTGCCGCGTAGAGAAAATTGAACGCCGCGCAGAGAAATTGGCTAAGCTGAAATCAAATTTTGCAAGATACTTTCTGAAGTTGGGCCTTGTTTTGTTGACATTTATAACCGCCTGAGCGGCGTAAGCTTATGTATACTAAGAGTGAGCGATAGCAAATAGTGCAGTTGAAACAATCTTTATGAAGCCGACATGGGCAATGACTGTTAAGAATGGCTTGAAAAATTTCTATCAGCCCTTCCCCATCGTGAGTTCAAACTCGTTTGAACTATGATAATTGTTGAGAAAGGTCACACAAGAATTACACGATAAAATTTAAATAAGTGCGCACACAAATTTTTTTCTACGCACACACACTTGAAAATTGGAGGGAACATTCGTCTAGACTTAGACCTCTGGGTCCTGGTTCTAAGTGTAACTTGTAACTGTGCTCACGGTAAAGTGTTATAATCTTACATATATTTAGAGTGAGCATTGGATTGAGCGGTTTGTCTTACCTTTCGTGCTGAAGCTCCTTTTGGATAGACCCAGGGGTAGGTCTAGAAGCGACTGTGCCTACGACTGTCGGGGAGAATTGCCGTATCTTTTGGGGAAGCTTACCGGGAACTGTGTTAACGGGGAGGGAGGTTAGTAATTGTTCTATAACTGTTCCAATGCTTTCCTAGCTCAGTCTTCTATTCTTTATTACATATTATATATTTAATATCGGACTGCTGTTCATTTAATATAGAGGAAAAGTGTAAAAAATCCTGATTCGCAGTCAATAGATATAAAAGGGGATTAGTTGCTCTGAAGCGATGTCATAGTTAGAGGCAACAGAGGTTTAAAATGTGACAGCATTGTTATGAATAATTGCAATGATGGCACTATCATTGCTACTGCCTCTTCAACGGACCCGGCGAATAACATCTAGCAGTAGAGTCAAGCCCTACGTACTGCCTTAATGCGGCGGAGGGGTGGCAACGCATAACTGCAAAGAAGCGCGGCCTAAAGTACGAGGACGACTTTCTCCTGACTGCTGACTGGGCTAGACTGAGGATAGGTCTACAGTCATATTATAATGGATATTATAATGGATTTAGTAGCCTAGCTATTGATATCGATTTAACATTTCAATTGGTAAACAGATCTTATTTGAAATTATTTTATATATTTTAAAATTATACTCCTGGCTTAGGTTTTATGACAATATTGACAAAAAATATGACAAATTGGTTTTAGCATCTATATTGTTAGGCACTCCTATATTATTGAATCTATAGTATAGGAGAAGAAATTATGCGAGCTGTTATGGGGCCTACCACTATTGAATTAAACAATTCGATATACCGATATCGAATTGTCGAATTTGATATACTGATTTCGATACCGATACCAAATTACTCAATTCAATATACGGGTACTGAGGTTTTTGTAACCCAAAAAAACCGAATCAAATTTTAAAATATGATACCGAACATTCTGTGACTTTTATATCAAATGTTGAGATTGTAGTTTGAGCAGAGTAGAGCATTTTATACCAGCTTTCATATCGGGGGTGCATTCAGCATCTTGCATCAAGCCAGAAATAGCAAGTCAGTCGGTGACTCAGCTGCTCAGCTTATCGATGAGGCTATTTTTTTACGTTTTGTCAATAAATGCCTTCTGCACATTTTCTCTCTCTGGTCCATAGTCATCATCATCATCATTTGCATTTTTCTCTGCCCATTTTCGTGCTTGCACAGGTTTTACATTTTGCAGTCACGGACACATGCCCTCACGTGCCCATACCCTATGAAGGTACACTGGGAGTTGATGGGCCTTCAAGGGAAGGGAACTAGTTAAGCCGACACTTTGCGAATTGAGGAGATGATGACATCAGTCCTGAGTCTGCGGGGCCCATCATCCGCAAATCTAGGACCAATAGCACCAGCCTTGAGGACTAGGCATCAAATAGACTGGCTTTACTTCCGCAGCCCTGGCAGGTTACTAAAGCATCGCTCTCTCTGTTCATCACCCACCTGTCGTAGCATCCCCTGACCCAAGCATCGTCTAAAAGATACTGGGGCGAGTCATGGGCAGAAGGTCGTGTTTTGTTTGGCCCGTGGCTGGTTGGATATTTTACGGACCGGATGCCCAAAGAGCACCCTGTGGTTAAATCTGCTCGATGGTGGCAGCAGGGATGGAGCTGTTGGACACAGTTTTATGTTATGTCTAGGACTTAGGTAACTGTCAATAATTAAAATTTAAGTCACGTGATCCAGATTGACCAATCGCAGGAAAGTTTTCTTTATTTTTTTGCTGAGTTAGCGAAGGTGTTCTTCTCTAAAGCATCGCTGAGTTTGCTTTCCAGATTTTCAAATATCAAGCTGAGATGGTGCATGTGTGTCAGCATTTCATATTTCTAAGTTCAACGTTACAATGATACGCGTTAAATCTGTCATGTATTTGTCATTTCTTAGGATATTGGTCGAATCAAGTTTGAGCTATTTGCAGACATTGTACCCAAGACTGCGGAAAACTTCAGGTACCGTACCTTAATCTGTATTCACGCAGAAGGTATACAAGCAATTAGCAAAACACTGAAGCAAAAAGGTTCAGGTGGCCTTTCATTCAATATAGAATGCTACATTCCTTTTGAGTTACTTTTTTTATGAGGAAAATTTTTAGGTCTAAACTGTCTTGCAAATTTCCCAACTGTAGCAATTGCTTTTTGACTACCTGAGGATGTCATGCTTGTAAACAAGTTTGTTAAAGATCTGGAAAAGGATTGAGCACGATTTTAAAAATTATTTGAATTAAGGCATGATTACGATGCAAATAATTAAGTGCTTTGTGACTAAATGAAACTATTTTTCACAGAACCGTTTGGTGTCTGCGCCCAGCTTGTTGCTTGGGCGGTATGTATCACCCAAACAAAAAGCTTTGAGTCTACGCCACTAGCGAGTAACTTATGCACGTTAATCGATAGTAGTGGATTACCGTGCAATAATTTGGAGGTGATTGATTGTGTTCCAGGTGCTCCACATATTTATGCTGGCCGACTCGTGTAGACTGGAATTTTGATGATTAATTTAATTTTCATAATCAGCCAATCATGCTCCTCGATTAGTATTTGGGATCTGGAACAACTTTTGACCAAAATATTAAATATCTTAGCAACGACGTTGTTTACATATGGATGATTTGGCCGAAAAAGCGATGAAGTTACACTGTTTGGCATAAGCTGCCACGCATTGTTCTTTTCTGAACAACTTGTTTATGTTTTAACACTAAGTGTTAAACCGCAGCTATTTCTGAACGGGTATCTTATCAAAGTTCACATATTAAATAGTTTGAAACGAATGTTCAAATATGTAAACAAGATTTTAAGCAAGATAGCGGAATGTACAGGTTTTGTGTAGACTTTTTGATTGTTTACTTCTAGTAGACTTTTTAGACCTTGACGTCATGAAATTTCTGCAATCTTTGTGGTTATGGAAATGAAATAAAATATTTATGGCTTTTAGCGTTCCAGATGATGAATTTCATCTGGAACGCTAAAAGCCATAAATATTTTAGAAGTCTATGAATATTTAGGTTCTGGTATGCAGCCATTATTAATTTAATATTAAAGTATTAGCTTGAAATTTTGTAAGTATATTCAAGTACTTCTTTCTGTTTTTCCGTCATTGCTGACGTTGTAGTGCCCTCGCAGCATCTTCCACAGTCCTCCGTAGCCCCTCCATGACTCTTTTTCTTTTGATAATGAGATAAAGAAATTCTCTAGGCGGGAATTAAAGTACTCAAATACTAGTACATCCTTGTTGAAGTTTTCTGCAGTGCGTCTATTAAATGTTTTTGTTTTCTTGGACTATTGAGTTGAATTGCTCAATGTATTGACACTGTATTTTTGTATAAAATTGACTCTGTATTATGTCTATATGCATTTTGTAGAAGTAGGGGTTGTAGTTTTAGGACCGTGTGTAGTAACGAAGACTATTACAGTCCGGTTTTTTTTTTCTTCTTTTTTCTCATCTTTATTGCTTCAACAACAGCAGAACATTATAAGCATCGAGATGAAATTACAATGTCATTAAGCAATAGGGGCAATCAGAG
>JAQIWG010002645.1:0-19803 GCA_034695025.1 Chamaedrilus cognettii | reverse complement strand
CCCGGCCATTGCGGTTTCCAAAAGGCGCTTTGGGCTCCCTGGAGCCCCCCCCCCCCCCTAAAGGGTCGTCGCGTTCAGTAAGCTAAAGATATCTGTCTGAAGTGGCAACGAAAGAAAGCAATGTAAAACATTTTCAAATATAACATCTAAGATAAAAATACAACATTGTCAGATAAAGATAAAAAATCGCTTTCGGATAAATAGAGAATAATTTTCAGATTGGACAAAAAATCATTGCAAGGACAACACATTTTTATAAAGATAAAATATTCTCAGAGAGAGAGATAAAAGACCACTTTCAGATAAATACAGAACAATTTCAGATAAGAAAAAGTATTCCTAGCTCTCCAGTCGCCACACTCGATTCAGAGTCAACATTAGTCCGCTCTCGGCCCGCATCAATCAAACCAGGAAAGCCAGCAACTGCAATGCACACGATTGTAGGCTATATAATATACATGTAGATCATCCACAATGCGAAAATTAAGGAATTTTTACCGAACAATTTAATAATAGTTTAATTAAATTATAATAATTTAATTGTAATAATTTAATAATAGCAATTACACAAAATTATCAATTTATCAAAGAGCACTACATCTGAATGAACTTGTTTACAATAATCATTGTTATTTTTAGCTGGTCTCTCAGCGTATCATGCTAGTCGTGATACCCCAGCCTCTAGGACGTGGACCTGGACCAGCGGCGGAGGCCCCCCTACCTACCCAATCACTTTTAGATCGGAGTAGATAGGGGAGTCGCAAAACGACATTGTGTTTCATGACTCCCGCCTACCTACTTACCCCCTACTTACCTACCCCTACCCCTACCTACCCACTTACCCCCTATAACTATACTCTGCCCAAAAAACGAACGAACGACGCACAAAGTACACAGCAGTTTCACGAGGACAGACGACACAATCATTGTAGTCCTACCAGCTGTAGGCGTCAACACTTCTCAAACTCACGTAAACAGCATACCGGGCTCACATAATAACTGACGAACGTTAACAAAAAGTCAAAAATCACAGGTCTGTAATCTGCTCAGTGCACGAAGTGAGCAGACATGACGTGACATAACGCAAACGCAGCGCCAACACGAACTCTTGTCACATATCAACGTTAACGCAGCGCAAGACCACACACAACTCGATCTTATATTATAGCAGCCGCATGCTGCTAGTTAAACTGCTTGTAACACACAAAAAGACATGCAAACTGAAAAGAAAAAACCTCATTGAGCTGTACATGTAGGTTTGATCTTACACTCATACTGCATACTACGTGCATGCACATTTAGGGCTACAGGCTACACATAGCCCATAGCAGCTGTAGCTTGACTCTTCTGATTTCTTGAAACCTGTTCCTGTATAGGCCTATAACTAGGCCTCACTCTGCAAAGCTGCAGAGTGAAAGAAACAAAGTAAAGCACAAGCAGGCATTTACATTTGCAGTCAAAATACATTAACGTGATAGGTAGGCCGTTAGGCCCAAGTAATATCACTTGACAAAACGCAGCGCAAACAATACACAACTCTGTATCATACAAGTATATACATGCTGCAGCCGCATGCTGCACTGCGCGCTACACTGCGCGTGTAACGCACACAAAACACGCCAGGAACAGAAATGAAAAACAATTGGACTGACTGCACATGTAGGTCAGACCCTACGCCATACATGCTATATGCATGTACACATGTAGGCTACATGTCGTAGCCTGCAGCTGTAGCTTGACTCCCTTGATTCCTTGAAGCTTGCTCCAGTAGGCCTAGCTAGGCCTCAACCTACAAAGCTGTAGTGTGAAACAAAACAAAGAACAACAAAGCAAGCATTTTCATATAATATTCAAAGCCTACTACATGTGCAGTATAGACACCAAGTAGGCTAGTTAGCCTACGACACTAAACAGACCGCACGCAGACCGCACTGGAGCAGTGACGGTGAACAAGTTGAGAAGGATCGACTTCGGCGCGTGCGACGAACTTGCTCAGTCTGCAGGCTCGCTGACCGCCCCCGCTCAAATCTGCAGCCGAACGCATCAAATCAGGCGTGAACTCGGTTAGCAACAAAACAAGTCTGAAAATGTGGTTTTTGCAAGTTCAATGCGCACGCCTCACATGAACTACACGCAGCCTATAGATAGATAGTATTATAGATACAGTATATTTAGTTAAATAACTGGACCCTGAATGTGTCAAGACCTAGGCCTACTTCAAAAAAATCGTCAACAATAGCTAGGCTACTTTCATTTAGCCTAAAAAACACTTTAGGTAGCATACCTGCACTAGAAAACAAGGAGACGTACCGAGCAGTGACAAAGTTGAGAAGACTCCACCCGGACGATCGTGATCACTCAGTAACCGGACGTCACAGAAAAATAAAATAAATCCCCCCTCCCCCCAAGGCCCTCCCCCCAAGGCCCTCCCCCCAAGGCAAAGCCTGTGCCTAGGAACTAGCTTTCGTGCTATCTTTGTCAGCCCGATGCACACGACAAGGGGACCTCCTGATCTCAACAAGTCGCCGACCACACAACCGTCAGTCAGGTGCATACGACAGGGGGGCTTACTGATCTCAACAAGTCGCAGACCCTTCATCCCGTAGATTGATTAGGTCGTACTGACTCGATAGCTAAAAGCAAGTTCTAAACCCAGACCCTATTTTCGAAAAAAGGTTTGACGGGATCCCACGACCCGTCCGCTGCGCTGTTGTCCGTCGTATGAAGCCGAGCCGAGTCAAGCCTGCGGTCCTCGCGTTCCGCCGCGCGTCAATCCCCTGTGTCTAGAGGCTAGACTGTCTGCGCTCTATGGCCAGCTGCGCCGCGCTGTAGGCCTGACTGCATGCAGCTACAGCCGCTTACAGGTTGTCGACTAACAGTGCGCGCCTCAGGCACAGCGCATGCCACAGTAGCCTATAGTCGCCCTGCGGTCTACCTGTAGTGGAGGTTATGTAAGAGGATTGGCAGCAGTGCATCCATCTATAGCTTAAATATCAGGGGTTATGTTTAGTCTTAACCACGCAACGTACAAGTTTTTGGACCCCAGGACAAGGAAGAGGTGGATGAGGGGGTAAGAGGAGGGTAAGAGGAAGGACGGGATTTTGAGGTTAAATGATTACCTTGGTCAGTGCAATGTAGTTATTAAAAATTAATAATGATTTTGGTCCTGTGCAACGTTTTTATTTATGTGGCGAAACGAGTTCTGACAAAAACCGACACATTATAGGGAAAGCTAAGTGCTGGGTTCCGAACCGGAAAGAAACGCTTGCACCTGGCAGTAGGCCTACTCCGCACTCAGCTGAAAAGTGAAAACGAATTATTTACCGTAGGGCCTACTAACGTCATGTTGCAAGAGCCGGGTTTTAGAACGGAGCAGAGCCAGGGGCTCAGAGGCATATTGAAACTGGATTTTGCATTGTCTGCGCCAATCTAGCTCATGTTATCTTGCATTGTGAAATTCGGAGCAAAATTCTTGACCAAGTTTATTAAATAGAAAAATGTTTGATCTGAACACTACTAGCCCCTAAATTCTCTAATAAGAAAATGTTGACTTTAGAGGGGATTGCCGCCTTAGCTATCACCCTCTCAACACGCTGATGATTATTAAGCCTATACTGAAAAACATGAAATTTTCGCGTGCATGTAATTTTCGCGAATTAGCCTACGCGAATCAGGAAAACTCGCGATAAATACATGCAACAAATATAAAGCTGTAGAAGCTATTTTAATAAATGGGAAGTCCTGAAAAACGCGAAAATTAAGTGAAGTGAAATTTTGGAGAGGCAAAATCGCAAAAATTACATTCAGCAAAAATTCATATTTTGCAGTAATTGTTGGTAGTCAGGCGAACAGTTCCTAAACTAGCCGACCTATTCAAGCTGTATGCCTAATCTATAATGTAGGCTGTAGCCTATTAATCTGGCAAGGATAACGCTATAGCCACACTATAGGACTGTGAAGGGGGGGGGCGGTAGAGCGGAAGCGACCAAGAAAAATTTAAAACGCGCGTAGCACGATTTTTTCTTTAGAATTAGGATTTTCCGATTTGGTTACGAGTAAGTTCGTCGGCTATGAAGAACGTGTGTCGAAGTGGATTCTTCTCAACTTTTTCACGGCCATTACATCTGCGCTGCAATGTAAGCGTAGCTATTTAATGTGAACGACACGTTTTCACTATTTTGGTCTGAGTGTTTTCATGATAAATCAGCTTTATCTATAAAGAAATAAGTGGTAACACTTGTGCAATTCTTGCGGGACAAACGCAACAACAACAACAACAGAAACAACAACCAAAACAACAACACTTCATCAGTCATAACAAATAAAGATGGCGACGAGTGCTACTACTTCGGCGGCTGTTAGGCGCGGACAGGTGACGCTTTATTGGGCATTTGTTATTAAATTAGTACTCAGTTACTATTTGATAACTATTTAAATGGATTGACCGGGATTTTGTGAAAAGGGGAACACACAGGTAGCGCTTGGGTGACGAAATTAAGTTTAAACTTAATCCAAAACTATATGTCCGGACTATAATTCCTCTAACCCTAACTGGCTAATCCTAACGCTGGGTTACCATTTCACCGAACAGCCAGATTTGATATGCTCAAATCGCCTATGTGTCGATCAAAATACCTTTTGCATGATTTTGGATTGTGATGAATCATCATGTGACTGACTGATAATAAATACTATCTGTACCGGTAATATTAAAAGCTCGTCTACCGTACCTGTCATGCAGGTCATGGTGGGAGACCTTCCGGACGACTTTCTGCGCGTTGGCTTCTCCACTCCCCGCTCCCGGACGGAGCAGCAGATCGCGGCTGACCACCAGACTGCGGCCTATCTCCAGGCTCAGGCCGCGAGGGGCGTCGCGCCCCCTGGGGGTGCCGTGGGGGGATTTGCTGCTCCAGTCACCCGTCTCAGCATCACTGTGGCGCAGGTAATAATTTTACCGATGCCCTAGTTGCTTTTGTCCACTGTGAGTACCATGCATGGGGACTATAAATTACCAGATCTCATTGTTTGGCTTGGAAAATGTTCAGTACCGTATTTGTAGTCATCAAAACCACCATAGAATTACAGCATAGATGCTGTACTGTATCCATTTGTAGAGCAGAATAATAGATAAGTTACAATAAGAAGTCGTCAATTTGAAGTTAATTTTGTAATGTTTTTAGGAGATTCTTTCTACGGTATACTTTAAAACATTTTCTGTTGAAGTTTGACAGAGCACTCTTTGTACTGTGCAGCATTGTTTGTGCCCGCAGGCTCGACTGAACAAGAACTACGGCCTGGTGAAGATGGACCCGTATTGTCGTCTGCGCGTCGGTCACTCTGTCTTTGAGACGCACACCGCGGGCAGCGGCGGAAAGAATCCCATCTGGAACAAAGTCATCCACTCGTATGTTCAATGCACTCCCAACTTGTCACATACCGGTATATGTTTAAGTGATAGCAGTTTCTTCAGTCGGTGGATAAAGTGTTGTGCGCTTTCTCCGCGATTTGTAGAAAGTGCTTATTGCTCATTCTCTCCAGGCGTGTCTTGCCTTTGGTTTCATTCTGTCACTTGGGTTTGAGATTCTATTACTTGTTTCCTAATTTATTTTGTTTGTTGATGCAATAATTAACCTTTCTCTGTCCTTTGTATTTTTGTGGTATTACTTTAAATATGCTACCATACGGCCACTTTGTTTTTTAATTATGGTAGGCTAATGATATATTTGTTATTTTTTTCAGCCCGATGCCAGCTGGAGTCGACTTTGTCTACTTGGAAATATTTGATGAGGTATGCGAGTCTTCATACTGTTCTCCATCAATGCCATGCTGTATAGTTTTGTGTAGTATATTGTGAGATCTATATATGAATTGAGATGCCCTACAAATAGGACATTGAATAATTCGTATGCAGTGTAGGCAGTGTATGTGCGAACATGCTAGAATGTGATGTGTGTTCATTGTGTGTGTTTTTTGTCTGATTTTATATTTGAATCAAATGATTTTGAATTGAATAAAGAAATACTAGTCTCTAATGTAACTAATGTCTCTAATTGTAACTTTTAAGATCTGAATTTATCATACTTAAGGCTATTATCTGTTGACCTTCTTTATTTTTCACTTTCATAATTCTCTTGCTGCTTTAATATATCATTTTATGTTTAAACCTTTTTAAGATGTGTCTGGCCCTACGCTTGCTGAATTAATCGTTAACGCTTTTTATGCTTTCTTTCATTAATATTCCATATTTCAAGTACATCACAATCTTTGTTGTGTTCTTTGTTTGTTCGTTAAGCGTTCGTTCAGCATGGATGATCGCATTGCGTGGGCGCACGTTCCGATCCCTGAGCGCGTCTGGGGGGGCGAGACGGTCGATGAATGGTACCCCCTCAACGGAAAGTTAGGCGACGAGAAGGAGGGAACCGTCAATCTTATTCTCTCCCTCACCGTTAGTGGAGAAACGCTATGATATTTATCGAGATGAAAGTTGATAGTGATAATGCAAGCAATGAGCACTTGTACGTGTTGGATTTTAAAACATGAAACATTAATCGAATGTTTTAGGATTGTAAAAAATAAGCTTCTAGAATATGCAACAACAGTTCATTGAAAGGTTTTGGTAATGGGATAATACATGTATTTGGATTGCAATCGTTAATCTTGTTAACTTCTGTTGTTTTTCTCTGTCAATGCGAGTGACGAGTGGTGTTGAAGTATTTTGTTTCGCTTTTCCTTTTTGCTCTTATTCATATTGCGATCATTTATTGATTGTTTGTACAAAATAAGAAAAAAAAAGAAAAAAAGAAATAGAAACCATTTATTGGTGGTTTTTAAACTTGTCTTTCAACTGATAATAATAATAATCAGTTTAGAGACAGTTTCGGTGTCCTGGGACGTCATCATCGAGGACCTGATAGTAATGAATTGCACATGTTTGTTAGAAAAATTAACAAAAATGTTGAGAAATTGCTGTTTTTGTGCAGAAGGTGCAGCCAGTGCACCCAGGGTATGGCCAACCGGTGCTCTACACCTTACCAGGGGGGGGTTTGCAGCAGGTCTACGCCCCCATAAACCAACCGCAGGTCATGGTGGTCCCTGCACAGGGCATGCCACAAGCGGGTATGTGACTTTTTTCAAAATTTATTTATTTTGTGAATAAATAGCTGTTTTTAATCAAAGCTGTGGTTTTAAATTGCGATGAATTACTTGTGCAATTTGATGTGCTGTTGGGTGCAATCACTATTGGGTGCAACTGTATGTTTTTTAATTAATTGTAAAAGTGAAAAGAATAGAATTTGAGATATTATTATTGAATAGTCTGCAAATCGATGATGATCGCTTCATTTGAAGGAATTCTTTAAGAATTGAGTCATGACTTCTTTTTCGTTACAATTTTATCTATTGTTGGCGATTTTTTTTGGCATTTGACAAAAAACTTTCACTATTTCTATGTTGATCCTTCATTCTCTGAAGGTCAATTGCTAGTTCTGCGGTGATGAACAGAGCAATATATTCCAATTTGTTTTCAGGTCCAGCTCAGCCCGGACAGTATCCCACCGCAGGAAGCCCCCCGGGGCCCCACGGAACCCCCGCAACCCCCTCCCCGCCGCGGGGCCCCCTGTTCACCGACGCCGATGTGACGGCGGTGAAGGAGATGTTCCCCAACGTGGACGAAGAGGTTGTTCGGTCGGTGCTGGAGGTCAACCGAGGCGACAAGGACGCAACCATCAACAATCTGCTCGCTATGGACGCGGCGTAGACTTGAGAGAAGCTGTGCAAGGATCGCAACTTGTGCAAATTTTTCCGATGCTCACCGCGTCCTGATTTGAATAATAATTTAGATGTAGGGTTCAGTTTTGCTTTGGTTAAGGTTAGGATTTAGTTAGGATTGTGTAGGGTATGGGTTAGGTTTAGGTTTAAGGTGAGGATAGTTCAGTCATGGCTGTTTTTGATTGATGATCTATTTAAATCAACAATCAAATAAGCCTGCTAGTACGGGGGGATGCTGAAAAAGTTGCACACGTTGCGAATCGTGAGCACCTAGTGCTTTGTGGTGCAGGTTGTGGCGTGGCAACGGGTATGGCTGTTTGGTCGCATAGGGATTGGTTCATTATGGGTCGGGTCGTAGAAATAGAGCGGTTGCATGTGTGCGGTGAAAATGGACATGATGTCTGATTGTTTGGTTCCAGTCTCTTTGACCGTTGAAATGGGTTGTAAACTTATTATTTTGGTTCAATGATTGCATATATGTCAACTAATAAGATACTGTTTGTCCTAACGGTATACGTACCTATGAGATGGCAACATTCTCTACACTCACACTCACTACATTGTGTTTCAAATAAAGAGGAGGCACCAAACTTATGGCTGTAACTTTGTCAATTGTTTACCTTTTTTTCTAATTCTGTCTTTGCTAGAAAGAGGACTAAATTTAGCAACAAATTACATAATATTGCGTTGCTAGCCATCGCAAAATAATGCTGTATAAGTTTAGTGGCTTCTACCTTTGAAACCCGGTGTATGCTATTTAATATGAATCTAATGTCTTGAATTTCTAGGCTTGATCTGTTTTAGCTTGATCTTTGGTGTAAAAGTATAGTGATCCCGGATATCTGAATATCTGACTATAGGACTATGTGGATGAACTATGTGTGTTTGGTGCATTTAGTGAAGAATAGATTTTTTAGCACTTGTAAGAGTGGGCTAAAGGTGTTGGATGAATAGGGTATCTTTCTCAAGCTGAATTTAAGGATTTTCAAGATCAGGTTTTGCTCTGAAACTTCTTGACTGTGTGTTCGAGGCTCTTTATTGTGACTGCCACACGCTGCTGCGCGTATTGTAGGAACGGTTTCTTGATGAAAGAAGCAAGAGTTTATGTCAATTTGTTGAGTGGCATGTGCAAGCACTTATATCTAAAATGAAGTTGTGCTGTGTGGATCTAGATCAACGTGAGGATTGCTTGATGCACAATACAATATATAATACGCAATGTTAATTGACTTTTTACAATGGGTTGCTTCATGGGTCCAGTTTGTAATGACGCTTGTAATTTTTTCGGTCAACATTCTGCGTTGCGTTTTTATGCCTCAATGTTTGGCGCATTTGCTATTTTTTGCATCAGACACTTTCATAAACTGACTAATCAAATGCACTTCAAATTGACAAAAATGTAACTGCAGCTTTATTACCTAGCACTTATGACATTGTTTGTTAGTCAACTTCTGACGTTGTGAAGGTAAAAAAGTCGCCATTAAATGGGCAACATAGTGGGCAAGTAATCAAAGTTAGACACAGCTTTTGTAGCTATCAAATCTTATTGTGCCTGTACATCTTGTGGCCGTGAAGCCGAACATGGATGCAAAATGTTACGTTGTGTGTATTCTTGTTGCTAACTAAAATTATAATTAAATGACTTGTGACTGAATCGATGTTGCTGTATTTAAATTTGTAGTATGGAGTGTTGATTTACGTAGAAGTGCTTGCAAACAACCGGAACATTGTAGCATTCCGAGCGTGATGTATTTGTGTATAATTTCAGGATTTTCTGAAAAAATTTACTGTATGACACCACTATTTAATTAATTAATCGCATTCAAAATGTTCATATTTCAACATTGGTATAGATGTTTTTACACCCATGATGAGGACTGTTTGATCTGCGTTTATTTGCCGAATGCCCTTCCTGATGCCTACGAGTATAAAAAAAACAGTGATTAGCAGGCAGTGGCGCTTGTTGTATAACAGCCTTACTAAGGGGTCGATAACGCCATGGATTTGTAAGTTCTAGAGTAGGTATTCGAGATAGACTCAGAACTTACCATCATAGCACACTAGTACCCGCTCAGTACCAGGCTTGACAGGTAACTGAGCCTGAAACTTTCATATATTTTGCAGAGTTAGTTCAATTAGTATCGTGCTAAATTTGACTATTGTGTTGATTGATACTGACTGTTATTTATTCCTTGGCATTAATATTAAGATGTGAGCCTGCTGCAGATCATCAGTTAAATTTGGTTGAACTATGTTGTACTATAAATTTTTGAAGCTGGCTATCGTTGCTTTAATTTTAGGAAGTTATAATCGATATTGAAATTTATTTCGTTGGAAATATTAGATGCCAGAAACCATGATGATCAGACCGGTTGTCGGTAAATATTTTTTAATAGGCCGTGATTTGATATGCCAGGTTCGTCATAAACATTTATGAATTATTGACGAGAGGCCCACGGTTAAGCAAAAATCGGGCTATAACATGCGAAATTAAGAGTGTCAATTATTTAGACAGGGTTTGAAGGTATCGGCTTGGCAGCCACTGCTGCGGACATGTCGCCGAAACACAGTACGCGTTACCGCGCTGTACAGCTGGTGACAGTCGTTGAAGGAGATATGCTCCGGACCGCGGCTCGCTGTTTGCTACCTCTATGCGTCCGCCTAGTTCGACGATCAAGATATATAATAGCTGGCTATTATAATGATAATACTTTTCATCGTTGAGCTTGTAAACACGTGAATTTCTATCAATAAAGTACGTGGGTAATGTTATACTTGAAAATGTGCAATTCCATAAAGAGATATTTTGTACTTGGTCGTCCAAAATGATTTAAGGGAATTTAGTTCAACTGATATCTTCTGCCTCAAGTCACTGAATGCGGTGCCACAAAATTAAAATTCTTGCTCTTCAATGTAGAAATGGCGTTTAATGCATCTATGGCATCTACGAGTCAAATTAAAATCCGACCTATATACATGCGCAAAATTAGGTTAATACTGTGTTATGTCAAGTCAAAGTCCAGCACCTGCAGCTGATTGGCTAAGGCTTTATGCAATTTGTTTACATTATACTACTATAGTACCGCCAGACTGGATTATATTGCTTAGATTTCTTATTTATCTCCTCCCGTTTCGAATCCCGCAGCATACAGAAGAATCTGCGGGTATTGTCGCAGGCTTGCGGTGTAAAGCGATTGCTTGGATCATCGCGCTAAGCAGCAAATACATGCAGCCAAGGTGACCGACATAATATAAATTATATAATGCATCTGCAAGCATAGTATAGGCGTAGTAGGGCCTACGCCTATTTTAGTGTAGTAGGCATGTCATGCGCCTCTATAGTCACTACATAGGCTAGCTAGCATTATATCAGCCTATTAGAACGGCTAAAGACCGTTGAACAAGATGTACTATTTTAATGCAATATTTAGATTGTAGACTACTTTCAATTCCGTTCAATTTTTTAATTTATAGTTTTCAAATCGTTTTTTTTGAGCAGGCCTATGACCGATAAGCCTACTCCGGTTCGTAGTCGATCCTGGAGAGTCTGAGTATGTCTGATCCATAAATATTTTAGGACAATAATTTGGACCCCCCACTACTTTGAACCCCTTACTCAATATTTGATTTTGTTTAATACAGACTACGTATACGAACCCTCCCCAATATTTGCTTATCTATTTTGAGCCCGCCGCAGTGCATTCACGCTCGTTTAATGAGGTGTGCACGTTTTGGTACATGTCCCTGATTTGATCTAGGCCAAATTTGATCTGTCCTCGTTTGATTTGATCTAGCCCAAATTTGATCTGTCCCTGTTTGATTTGATCTAGCTCAGCAATTATTCATAACAACCCTTGATCTATTCTGCTGTCTGAACTATAATCGTGCTTTAGTTCTTTTAGTTCCTTCATTATGCATAATGTCACTGTCCGCTCACTTATGTATATGGTTGACTTTAAAAAAAGACAATTGAAGGGGTTAGAGCATGTACCACGTAACTCGAGTAATATGGTTCATGCCTGAAACGGGCTTAAACGCCTTAAAATTGAGCGTTCTATAATATATACAAATTTTGTGGCGATCGGATAAGTAATAAAGAAGTTTTTCAGTGCATGTCCCAGATGACTGCAGTAAGCTTATACATGCCCGCGGAGTGCCCTGCAAAATCTTTACATGCGATTTACTCGGTTCATGTTTTTGGCCGTAATGCGGTACATGCACTAAGCCCTTCAATTGTCATTTTATGCTTGGTGAACTCCTCTCTTATAGCCCTTTTATATATAATCTGCGCTTGCAGATATATCTGCTTACTTGCCTCTACTTCGCTGTGATAGTTACTTGTCGCTCATTTCCTTATTTATTCTATGTGCTGCTAAGCGTCTTGTGAGAGCTTCAACTGTCCCTGTCCAGTGTCGAACTAAATAATGTTCAGTTACTATAATAATGATAGTAACGATAGGAGTCGATTGTCCATTTCTGCGCTTTCCTGACGACCCCCTTGCAGCCGAGCTGCAAGGGGAGATTCTGAAAGAATTTTCAAGTTTTTGGGGAAAATCTCGCTTCTTTGCCCTTAGAGCTAGAGAGAGGTGGGTATAAACCGCGTAGTGATAATACTGATGGCGTTAATAGCGCTGTAGCCGCGTTGGTAGGTTCCTGTTGAGTAGCGAACGCTGACGGTATGCTGCTGCCGACAGGCCAAGGCTGAACCTACAACTAGGCTAACGGTTAGCTGTCGATAGTCAATAAACAAGCCTGCCTACTCTTTTGAATGCCTCCTCCCTGTATGTGATCTGTGTGAAGCCTGAGGTCATGTAGCAGGCTGTGAACGCAGGCGGTCAGAGGCCACATAGCAGCCTGTACAATATTACAGGTCTTCATTCTGTAGCCTTTAGGCCGCTTGGCTTACCCGGATAGCAACATCTAAATTATTGCCCTAAACTGTAGACTTTTATCGTCCTGTAATATTGTGAATACAAGAACTTCAAATATTATAGGCCTGGTATTGTAGTACTGTACTAAGTCTAAGTTAGTGAAGAATTTCAAGTGGCTCAGGTATTGTTATGATATTTGTGCTGGCAGTCTAGGAATTTATCAATTGAAACCATAGAATTCAGTAGTCTGGTCTAACCACAAGAGGATTCTGGTAGCCTGTATTCTCTATTTAATTTTGAGGTGCGGTGCAACGCAGAGATCAGATCATTGGGAAATGAGCAGAACTTACCAAGTCCCAAGTTTACAGGCGTCAGATCTTTGAAGAAATGCCGTAATTTAGTTATTTAGATGCTTTTTTTGCGAATTTGAATTTGTTCTAAACCTGGAAGTGGCACTGGCTACAACTTATACTACACATGCGTCGGATCATTGAATAATTGCGGAGTATCTGAAGATCATCGGACGGAGAGGAACACTGAATGTTATGTGGATCTAACGATTTGATCCGTGGCGGATACACGGACTGAAGCGAGACAATGAGTGCTCCCACGTCTCCACATGCCATGCGCAAGCAGATCTCCTGCAACGTCCTGCTGCTCGACGACACCGTACAGGCCTTCCACGTGCCCGTAAGTCATCTATGTTTACTTCGTTTATTGCGTTTACTTTATTTTATTGCGTTCAGTTTCTTTACGTCATCAGTTACTGTGTTCAGTTTGCTGACGTTTTATTTGAGTGTAAATAGTGTACGAGTTGTGCTGCTGCAATGAGGATGTCACGATACACAAACTGTTGGCAGTGATTCTACATATTTGATTTGGTTATGAATTTTTTGGAGATTTATGCCAATGCACAGCGTTGTTCATGATTATTGTTGTCCATGTTTAATCGTATACCATGTAGGCCAACAGCGCACATAACACGTTTTAATTAGCCCATCACGTTTATTTCGTTTATCACCTGTATACGACCTTTTGAACCTACCGGTGATGCTTCTCAGGCAATGTATACACGAGAACTGATACTGTTCTAGGTGTTTGTAGCTTCTGAATGTCTTGTGGCTTCATCCTAAAATATAACTTGCATGCTAGGTTCAGATCCTCTTTTGGCACCAAGTTCAGCATTGCGAACTTGATCACTTAGTAACTCTACCTATTCTTTTGTCTCAGTTCTGCATCGCACAAAAATTTTCATCTTTTGTATGCATCTTCATATCTATATCATCTTGCATTATGCACCTTCAATGTACATGACACCAGGTCATGTTTTTTAATTTTAGCTAACGATGATCGGGTGCGAATCCCGGTAAGGTGTTTCATTCCCATAAACATTCTCTGGAAATGCTTATTATTTGGTAAGCGGAGCACGGTGCTGAGCACTGCTGATCGGAATACCAGCTATCGTTGAGTATTCTAGCATGTATAGGCTACAATTAGCTGGGTGGTATCTGGCCAGGTGGGATACTGACAAATGTACCAGACTGGTCCAGTGTACTAAGTAGACCTGCTTCTTGTATTCAATACTTGCAACCAAATTGTAATTAAAGTTATCTGCAGGATACATATGACCTACATGTATGTAATGCTATCTGCAGGGTACATAAGACCTACATGTATGTAATGTTATCTGCAGGATACATAAAACCTAAATGTATGTAATGTTATCTGCAGGATACATAAGACCTACATGTATGTAATGTTATCTGCAGGGTACATAAGACCTACATGTGTGTAATTTTATCTGCAGGATACATAAGACCTACATGTGTGTAATGTTTTCTGGACACATAAGACCTACATGTATGTAATGTTGTCTGCCAGGATTTAGTTGCAATTTACCAATTGCCTGCAAGCAGCGAATGACGAATTGGCTTGCAGTACCAAAACTGCCATTGCAAGGTATTGAATTGGATGTGTGCGATATATTTCGATAGTCTATAATTGCAGCTAGGTATGCAAGACAGGATAATCTCAACTTTTATTCTATATTTTTGCTCCCGTTTTTGGCTTTGAAGCAGTCTATTTCTGGAATCTTTCGGTTACAAAACTACAGACATGGGTCTCCTCGCTGTGTAGTGTGTACATACAGCATTCTTTGTAAACTGTGGCTAAATGAAAATATCGCCCACTTTAGCTTACCGCTCATCAATACAGTACAGGCTTGAGCAATGAGAGCATAAATGCTACCACAGTACCAATTCATAATGCTGTTATTGCCTGAGACAGACCGTGGTTTGGCTATCTTGAGGTTAACGTTCACCAAACGGCTCATTTCTCACAGGTTGTGCATCCATTGGCTGTGAATAATTTAGAGATGGCAATAGCTCTCGTCTGATGCTGCCTAGGACTGTAATAGTGCCTGGCAGGCACATCCCTTTAGTAAGTACTCCAGAACTGCAGGTGATCAAATATTCAAACTGTCTATGCTGTCCCGAAACTCAATTGTGGTAAATGGTACCTGTAGGCTGGATGCCATTCAACACTGTATGCTAATTGCTGTCCTGTGGTGATCAGTATGAATATACTAATGAAGTGCAGAGCCCCTGCTGTTGACCTTTATCTCCTTGCTATACAGCTGTGTGATGGTTGTCTTCTGCCATCAGATGTGCACTGCAGAGTCCTGACGAAATATATCACCTTGTAATCTTCTGACTGTCCAAGCATTTTAACTAGCTATCATTTACAAACTGCATTCCACCTGTCCAATATAAGCATTTGAATTTCATTACCGGTAGTAAAAGTATAATGTTACAAATATGCCAACTATTATTGGTTACAAATAATGAGAATAAAAATGAGTTTAGACTTTGTTTCAATGTCCAAAGACATAATTGAGGACCTAAGCCTAAGCAAGCGTTAATCAGTCCACATAGTTGAGGCCTAAATCATGTACAATTATGATGCTTGTAATAAATATAGATGTACTAGTGTACAATCATGATTTCTACACTATTATAGATCTTAAGCGGCTTGTATTTCAAGGAATGCATGCAACAATATATCAAAATAGTAAGGTGCAGTATCTTGGGCATTCACCATTTCAAACTGTTGTATTCACCGCCACGTCACAGTGGGTGCAGTTAAATCAATATATTTTGTTGAGGGCGGCCCGCTCTCACAGGGCGACAAATGTACACGGAGACCATTCGGTCACCATTCGCTGCATTTCTGCTATCGATTATCCGTTCTAGCGGTGTTACGAGCGTGGGGATTTTGTACCGAGAGCCACAGGCTTTTGTTTCACGCGTGCGGCAATGTGCCGCTAAATTGTAAATCGATCTTATATCACTGCGATTTGAAGCAATCGTACCCCTTAACCTTTGCGTATAAGAACTGGCTATAAGAACTGGCGGTAACGTTTGTGAGAAGAGTTTGAGATTGTGAGGCCGCCTGCCTGATGACAATCATAGCATATGTGATACCGGTAGTCGTTTGAAGAAAAAAATTACGAATGATGAATTGGTGTGGGATTTCTGTGCTTTTGTATTAGAAAGCGAATTAGATGCGTTTTAGATGTTTTAAATATAATTTATGAGAACTAGATCAGTGCCTCCGGAGCCTTTTCTATACGTTCCTGTTAAAGCAGCTTGTGCCATATTGTATATATTGATTCAATATTTTTATTGTAGAATTTTGTAGACTATACTTGAAACCCAGCTGCCTACATCCGCTGCTGCCTTGACTTAAATATAGATTAACTTCTGTAAAGACAATGAAACGAGTCAACCCCCCATGATTTTAGTTTGTCAAGTACTGCAGAGCATCGAATAGTGAGCCTCTTACATTTGAAATCCAAAGCGCCGCTCCTAAAGACCTAAACCCCCACAGCTTTCAGCTGCTAGCAATCAAATATTTCATCTGTGTTTCGCAACCGCAGGCCTAGCTGTCATATTAATGTGTATTAATGCCGCGAGACTGCAGTGCAGGCGGCGGTCCGTGTTGTTCTAGGGTTCTCACTTTTCGAGCAATAATCGATTTGCGAGCAGTCGAGGGTCTGATTGAGCAGTCGTCAAGCAATGGTAAAATATAACAATTATCGAGCAATTCAGCAATTTTGAACTTAATGGGAATTTTTTTGGAGCAATTTATCGTGCAATTTATCGTGCAATTTATCGTGCAATTTATCGTGCAATTTATCGTGCAATTTATCGTGCAATTTATTGTGCAATTTATCGTGCAATTTCGTTATTTAGCGAGCAATTCAATTAAAACGAATGGTGAGTAGTAATATTATGCTTCAGGCAAAAAAATTTAATTAGTTATCAGAAATGGTCTAAAAGACTGCAAAGTCTGAGGGTAAAATTTAGTTCTGAAGGGCAAATGACTTACCCCCCCCCGGTCGTGAGTTTAGTTTTAGAGTGATAAGTTCATTAAGAGGCATACACACATGGTTATTCATTCATGAGTACTATGGATCTATATTATCGAGCAATTTTAGGACATCTGCCGGCAAAATCGTGAGATGTCCAGTGAGAACACTGTTGTTTCAATATTGCATACAGTATATAGCGACGCGTTGGTTTTTGCTCTGGATGGATATTAATTGATTTCTTAGCGAGCGTCGACGAGTCGCTAGAACTGCACGGCAGCGAGGCGTCTGTGTCCACAAATCTGCGCTCCACAAAGCAGCGATCCACAAATCTGCGATCCACAAAGCTGCGATCATCCCATTGACGTCGGATCGGTTCAGGCATTCCGCATGTATTTTGCTAGCTGGAGAAGATTGCCTATTTTCTGCACTTCTCTACTTCTTTAAACTTCTTCTGGTCTTTCATTTTTTTATCCCACGACCTCCTTTCTCACATCAAACACAGCGTGTAATCACCGATATGCCTGTGTACAGAATCACGCTTCTGTACAACCCTGAGCTGCTTCTCACAAAACTCTGACTGTAAATATTGCCATATTCAATGTGGCCGGCCAGTTCTGCCGGTGACAAGACGTCTCGGGGCCACAATATCGATTTTCGCTATCCTCCCATCATTGGCGGATCTAAGGGGGGGAAGACGATGGCCTCCCCTGAATGAAAGAAAAACCTATATTTTATGTACTAAATTTGTGTAGAGAATGTCAATGTGTCTACATTTAGAACAAACAAATAATTAACGAATAAAGATTGAAAGTTAAAAAAAGTGACGACCCCCCTCCCTCCCCCCCCCCGGTCGTGAACTGCAATTAAAAATCGTTCCCCTGGCCCTGATAATGCTAGTTTGGGTGCGCCACTGCCGTACGCTGGTCAGTCAGTGGTAACGTGGCGCCTCGCAGAGCCCCGGGCAACGCAGCTTCCCGCCGCGTGGTTCGCGCATCTAGCCTAGCCTAACATAATTTTACCTCTGCAAGCCGGGGAATTCCTACTTTTGCGCCGGGGAACAAAGAATTGGCTTGCAGCCCAGAGCTCCCCGAGAGAGTCGTAATTTAAGACGACTAAAGAGGGGTGAGCGGTCTGTGCGCCGCCCTCCGCACTGAACTGTAATAGTCCTCGTTACTACAAACGGTCCTTAAGACTCCCAAAACCACCAGTACGTAGCCTAACCACGCTGCGGGTAGTCCTGCTGTATGTTCACGCCCCTTGCTGCTCTGTAATGACATTCTCCCACCGCGATCTACCGGAGATGCTCATCCCGGGCCATGGTGCCAGGGGCGCCGGCATGCAAGGGGGGGGGCATGGAGGGCAAATATCCCTCAAGCCAAATTATGGAAGACAACGCCCCTCCAGAAAATTTCACGTTGCCCTTGCTATGCCCTTCCCCAAGCAACTCCAAGAAAAAATTATGAGTGGGATAGGAGAGGAAAAGCCTTCCCAGTAAAATGTTACTTGCCCCCACAAGCCCTTTAGTGATTAATTACTATCTTTAAAATGTGTAGCCTAAAAACAGATTTTCACTGGCTTCACTCAAGAATTCGCGAGCGAAAAAGTTTCTGCAGCATTAATTCGCACTCTCAAGAAATGGAGATACAGATTTGAATTGAAATTATGAGATTTTGCCTCCCCAACAGCCAAACAGTACCGGCGCCGCTGCATGGCGGCTGTAGTCCTGGTCAAGTGTGCTAGAGTAGCGTAGACTGTATAGCTGTAACAGCGGAGCAGCGCCGTGACATCACCATGAGAGCTTTAAGTATCGGAAACCAGAAAATTATGGCCATAACTAGATTTGCTACAAATTTGTAAAAAAGTCAAGAAGTGTAATACAATTAATATAAAAAGGCTAATAGCCTATAAAATTGTTGTTTATAGTTTGAAACAATATAGATAAAATAAACAACAATGGAAGTAAAACGTTTATACGTGGAGTTAAATAATTGAATTAGGTAATCATGTCATTAGTGCTCTACTAGACATTTGACTATTGTCTAAAGTCCAGTAGCGCGCTAATGACATGAATAAATAAACAAATAATTTAACTTTACGTATACAAGTTTTATTTCCATTGTTTTTTTTGTTTTAATCCATATTGTTTCAAACTATAAACAACAATTTCTATAGGCGATTAGCCTTTTTGTATTAATCTAATTCATTTTTTCTTTCATTTTAATGACAATGTGCACGCTGCATCATCAATAATTCGTCTATGGGACCCAGGCTGCCAGCAGTTATCGGTTGTAGCCTATATACCACCGGTGCATTAAGTATAGGCCTAGGTTTTATTTCCAACAGGCCTAAATAATAAAACCGCTGATATAACGCTGCTCAACATACTGATCATAAGCCTGTCATTTGTAATAGGCCTAGTTATTTTTACACCTAATTGATTGGTATTCTATACAATATGATCAGCTCAATCAGTGGCGGTTAAGAGCCTATGCGTGGAAGCCAAGTGACGCCATGCATCCAAGTTAGGAGGCTTCGCGTCATGCTGGCGTCCCAACGTTTTGGTCATTTTGCTGCCACTGTTCATGATAACCTATGCAGGTAATCCTAGGGAAAGCTGAAGTCTGGTTTGGCACCCCCCGTTTTATTATTGGCGTCCCTAGTTTGAAATGGTTGGCGTTGCCGGATTTTGGGAGAGAAGAGATTAGTTCCTCCAGCAGAGAGAAATAAGCAATGACTGTTTAAGAATGATCTCAAAATGGACAATGACAATTTAAATTTCTATCAGCATCCCAC
>JAQIWG010002644.1:0-19805 GCA_034695025.1 Chamaedrilus cognettii | reverse complement strand
GTCTGAGGTGTTTCTGTTACGGGGTCATAGGCTGGGGGGGGGGGAGGGGGTTGGGAGTTGAAATCCCGTTCGAAATGTGAAAAGTAGTAATTTTTTGCATGGCATGTTTTGTGAGAATATTCTATACACACCCCAACAAATTTAAAATAAAAAAGTCCTCTGAAGTTTGTATAAAAAGGGCTAGGAATGTGTATGATGCTATGAAAATGGACAAACTCTGTTAAGAATAGTCTCAAATGGTTCCGTAAACGTCCCCCCAGCTTTTGAGTCAAAAATTATCCACCGCATCCCCCAAAACGAAGCGTAGCCTACGGCCCTGAGTTGTTGCTCAGTATTGATTAGGTTTTTTCATTTACGAACATTGAAGCTAAACGGAACAAATTGTTCAGTTTAAACAGAATGTAGTAGAATTTATCTAAACGGTATAAAAACAACATTCAACCATTCTAACAACGAGTATACCTGCAAAATATTTAAAGGATACATGTATCAGCTTGCAATGACATATATTTGATGCAGCACAGTGTAAGAAAAGCCAAATAAAATAAAGTAATTATGGATGACTCCGTATTAGAGCAGGCCTACTTACATAAACTAGTATTTAAATCAAAGTGTTTTGACACTATAGCCCATAGGATACCTGGCCATTCAAAGTTGCAAAGTTTCCGATTTTGCATATAGCCTAATCTTGACTCAAAGTACAAACCTACAGCTTACTTGCACAATGATACATGTATGTCACATACATGTATGTATATTACAGAATAGTGTCAATTTTACAAATTTACAAAGCCCTCTAAATCTAGAAGATCTTGCAGCACTTATAATATCATTTATAATTATTATGACATAAATGATAAATATAGGACCAACAACATACAACAACGTGCAAATTATGACAGCTTCTTGTCTATTCATTTCATGCCATTATTACATTCATAGGCTATGAATGTTGCTTGACATATTTGTGCATTTATTTATTCGCCTATACGCAATACCGATTTGGGGATTAAATTTATGAAATCGGCTAAACGGCATGATCGCCCCTCGCCCGCTGATCATAAATTCTGCACGGAAGGGAAGGAGTAAGCCTCGCACAACACCGTGCCTGATTAAACTGACACCTCTCTTGAAAAAAATTCCTGCGAAAAACGCGGGCGGCGCCAGTCCTGAGTAGACGCTAGCTGGTGGTAGTGGCGTTGACAGCAGCAGATGTGGGTGCTCCGGGCGCAGGAGTGGACAGTTGAACGATGAGGAGGAAGTAGGTTATAAGCATGCCCAGGATCTGAAACGCACGTTAACAAATTTCAAAATAAAATAAATTTACTAAATTCTCGATTGCCTGTTCTTGATCTCAAAAAAATCGCGGTAATTCGCCAAAATAATTTTTTTCGCCAGGTCTAGGTTTTCGCCAAATCAATTCTGTCAGCTGTCTTTTCTGCTGCATTTAAATATATCAGTTTATTGCTCTGCACATCGCCGTTGAACGCGAAATTCAACTTCTTAGGACAATGGGTGAATCAAATATTCTTCAAACGTTTTTCCAAATGGGAAAATTAACCAAATGCCACTTTTTTGGGGTTTGGCGATTTTGGCGACGGGCAGATCAAGCCCTGCATGGGTGCTACTGTGAGTTTTTACTTTTGTTACTTGAAGAAACGGGTATAAACATGTAGGATACAAGGCTATGAAGTCCATGCACTGATCAAATCCCACAAAGGTAGTCCAAATCAAATCCCACAAAGGTGGTCCAAATCAAATCCCACAAAGGTGGTCCAAATCAAATCCCACAAAGGTGGTCCAAATCAAATCCCACAAAGGTGGTCTAAATCAAATCCCACATAGGTGGTCCAAATTTACAATTAGGGTTTCCTGTACAGCACAACATTTCTGCTGTAGGCTGCGTTATTTTGGCGGTCTTTTCCTATTATAAAATAAGTTGTTGGCAGCATAAAATGAGCTATCGACAACATAAAATAAGTTGCCAGAGGCTCAAGCTCGCTAAATTTCACTGGCGATAGCTATGTTTAGAAAACTAACCATTAAAAGACGGCAACTTAATGTGCCTGGACTCTGGCACAGACCTGTGGAAGCATGAAATAAACAATTTTGAGCCGAAACGCATAACCGTCTGAGTGTCCAATCTTATCATCTTCTTATAGTATTTGATGCTACCGTGAGGATGGTGTTACGGTCGATGACAAAGATGCGTAGGACCGTGAATCCTATCGGCTCTCCCGACAGACGCTTGAGGAACACGTTCACCTGATAACAACACAGTCAGCCTGTCGGTTACACAACACTTTCGTGATAAACAGAATTCGTCCTGTCTAACAATAGTGAATGCTGATCCTACTACGAAATAAATAGTATTATGGCATATTGTATTCACTAATATCTTCGAAAGGGATTACAATTTTTGCGTGAAAATGTTGACATCGTTCGAAATAAACTTCGGACTCATTATTACAGACAAGAAACGAAAGGGGCTCCGTTTTTCCCGATCTTGTAGGCCTAAATGGATAGCCTCGATCAAGACTTAGTATCTACCGAGTACTTTCAGCACCCCGTGGGCTTAACCTAGTCTACTTAGCTGAGTTTACCTGGCCTATGGTCTCGGAGTCGAGAATTGAGAGATCGATGTCATGCACTCGCTCATAACTCTTGTGCGCCTGCAGACGAAACAACTCAGAAATAACTGAAATAACCACATTTGTACTCGCATTATACGCTTGGCCATCAGTCCTACAATACGCACCTTAGCAGTCCCATTATCTTGCAAAAGCTGGTGATACCGGGCCCACATGGATAGGTTGATGCAGCTAATCCTACCAGTTACATGAGTCTTCCGATCTCGTCTCAAATCCCCCCTCCCCCTGGTGTCCCCACTTCCTCGCTCTCGGTGTGAACTGCTTGAAGGAAGCTCAGCTGTGGCCTATATTTATGCATACGACAACTTTCGATGTGACCTTAAGGCAAGAGATGACCGGGAAGGCCATGGATCGGGAAGAGACATGACCTGCTCGAGAAGGAATCGTATGCAGTGATGAAGAGAAGAGCCGAGGATCGGCTATGGTGGAAGGTTTGGACACCAAGGAGTCCTTACACTTGGCAGAACACAGAAGGTGTGACCTACTTGGCTGTTAACGAGTATTGCGCCGACGGCTGTGACGACCAAATCGAGCACGGAGGCGAATATCCAGAACATCATGGTGACGATCAGTATTGGATCCTTGATCGAGTTGAAGATTAATGAGTAGAGGACTATCACCAGTGCCGCTATGTTGCCGACCACCACCGTTGCGTGGAACAGCGTCAGATATTTGTCCGTGCGTTCCACAGCCTTGCAGATTCTCTGATGTCTTCGACGAAACTCATCAAGGCGTCCTTCTTCCTTGAGCTCGTTGTTGTCGATCGCGGCTTCGAAACTGGCGTTAAATTTTTGAAAAACGTGATAGTACGACATGGATATCATTAGCGTGGCGACCGTGGAGAAGGTCCACACTGCGTTGAGATAGAAGAATAAAACGCAAGCGGTCAACTTGAGGGCAATCATGAGCTCGGCCGAGTTGATTTGAAAGTGCGTCACAGCTGGAGTTAGCAGTACGAGGTTATAGTCGGCAGTCATCATATACACGAAGAAAAGGGTGTTGGAAATGGAGCAAAACCAGGCGACGCCGACGCAGACGCGAATTCTAAACACTACGCCGTCGTTCATGTATTGATAGGTGGCCAAGTCGGCTATCGTACGCTCAAGGTCACCGTTGGCGCATGAGCGGTAGTAGGTGGTAAACATCAGAGTACACATTAGCGAGAAATTAACGTCGACGACTTTCATCAGAATGTCTGGCACGCTGTGGATATCGGAAGCCTTGAAGATCGTCAACATTCGCAGAAGGTTGACCCAAATGATTACCAGAATCACGAAGGAGTAAATCTTATTGGCGCTGCCGAAGTATTTGGATTTGAAGGATTCAGCGCTGCTTACTACCTCGTTGTGAATCTCCGTGTCATTGGCAGTAGAACATTTCTCACCAGTTATGCCATTTCCGAAGGACTCTAGAGCCCTCATTTCTTCATGCATGGACCTCAAATCTTCAGCTGAATTTTCTCTTGCTGCAGATGATATTGAATTTTCGGAGCCGCTCCTTTTCACACCGCTGTACTTTTTGAACATTTTGCCCTTTTCCTCGTTGTCAATTCTGAATTTAAACTCAACTGTTGCCAACGGCTTGTTCTGAAAATCCTCTCTGTGACTTTCTCTGGAATCCTCAACCTGACTGCTCATTACATTTCTCGTGTTCGTCTTGGCGGCTTCTTTGTCTTGTTTGCCCAAGAGCCCGAGGTCAGCCGCTGAGCTGTGCTGAAAATACAGTCCAAGCAGCTTCAGGCTGAGAGCTACCGCATGGTGAAGATTGCCGTTAAATGCATGAAATTTCTCTTGATTCACGCTGAAATCAGTGTCTTCCGTTCTCGTGTCTTTTGTCGAACGAACGTTAATTATTTGTATTTTTTCAAGCGAAGCTGCCGGAGTGACGGAGCGTTTGCGAAACATTATGTTGATCTTCTTTTTTAGGGCACTAGTACTTTGGATTAAGACAGAACTTCAGTTCTCAGTTTCGACCTGCAAACGGTTCCACATCTTAGAGTAAATCCATCTAGGGGCAAATGCACTTTCGATTAAGACAGAATTTCAGCGCTTAGTTGTGGCCTCTATCTGATTTCACATCTTTGTCTTCGATTCTTCTCAACCGAAAGCAGTATGTTGCCGTAATAAGCCATAGTACGCAAGCAATAAGCAATGAGCAATTTAATTAAGCATGTTCTACGCTAAACAATTAAGATGGCGCACGCCGGCAGCGCGGCGTACAGCTCAAGTCGCAACAAGTTATTACTAAATACAACATGTAGGCCCTACTGACTTAACGGGAACAGACATTGGTAAGCAGATATGCCTATTCGTTTGGTTACTACGTGTAGTAGGCCCCTACGCTATAATTTTTTTTTAAAGATACTGCCTAACGAAATGAATTCGTCTCAATCGGGTTCAACGTCCAAACGCGAAACGACCAACCAAACAGCATATCTGCCCTGCAGCCTATACTCGATGTCATCAAATAAAAACCGTCAACTCATCCAGTAGTCCATTGCCATGCACAGATAAACAGTTACTTTTAACACTAACCGCAAAAAGAACGGCTAATCAAATTAGGCAACAATGAAAAATCCACTGAGCAAACACAATTTTCGCTGAACCAACGAGTAGGCATACGCTTCAGGAATTACTTAGGCTATGTCACTCAAATATGCGTTATCGTCTACTACTGTAGTTTGAAAGCGGGGCGGCGTTCGATAAAGTCCACGCCGCTAAAAGCCAAGCTTACAACACTTACTTTTAGGCTATTTATATTTGGTGCTCGGATTCTCAACCACGCGCCAGGAACACGACGTTGAACACATAACGTATTTCTGTCACAACGTTGGTTTAGTTTCAGCGTCCGTTATTGAATGTGTCTGAACTGTATTCGTAGCATAGTGATTGATTTAACCAAATGAAAAAGCATCGTACATGTTTAAGATGATCTTGCCTATCACACAGTATACAATACAGCACTGTGTATGATACATGTACAGTGCACAAGTGGCAGAAGTACTAAGCTTCACCGATTAAACATTTGAAAACATTTTTATGGGGCACGATGTCAATTCTATTTTTTCTTCTTCTATTAGGCCTAGTCCAATCATGTAGCCCCACAATCCATAAACCATCTCTTTGACGTCTATTCTTATGCAAGTCAAAAAACAGCACGCTTTCGCAGCTTTTCTAATAGCACAAACACGAAGTTCAGAATCGGATGCCACTCCTGACGAAAACGATTAATATTTCTAGGCATGTTGGTTAGAAGCCAGCTGTTGACACTTGTATGTTTAACAACTAGCTTGAGTAGACCTAATGAAGAAGCATATCCTACATGTATTAGATGAGCTGGTTATGACACAACGCGCTTCGCAAATTGAGTGGCTTCATAATTGAGTGGAGGAAAGCTGAATCCAATAGAGCTTGTTGAAGTAGAAACGATCTGCGGTTTGTTACAGTATCTCTTAGGACCTCCCTCTTATCATACCAGCCAGGCAGCCAGCTCCAAGTGTAACCCTATTGAGGACATCTTAGTGTGAACTACCTGAATGCTGCTTCCAAGGTGACCTAATTGACAACAGCCTTCGATTTAATCTAATTAACTGGAGCCACGACTTACTTGGTTGTTGACTAGAATGGCACCAACAGCAGTAACGACAAGTTCGAGCAAGGCTCCAAAAATCCAGAGTGCCATGATAACGATCAGCATGGGATCCTTGGACGTGTTGAAGATGAGGATATAGAGGACGATCACTACGGTTGCTATGTTACCGACCACAGACGTGGCGTAGAACAGTGTCAGGTATTTATCGGTGCGTTCCACCGCCTTGCAGATTCGCTGATGCCTTCGACGAAACTCATCAAGGCGTCCGCCTTCAGTGAGCTCGTCGTTGTCGACCGCGGCTTTGAAACTGGCGTTAAACTGGCGAAAAACGTGGTAGTACGACACGGATATCATTAGGGTTCCTACTGTAGAGAAGGTCCACGCCGAGTTCAAATATGTTACCAAGATAATAACAGCAATTTTGAGGATCACTGCGACCACGACCGAGCTGATCCGAATATGCGTCACGGCTGGAGTTAAAATTGCAGTGTTATAGTCGGCAATCATCAGCATGTAGAAAAAGAAAAGTGCGTTGCAGATGTTCCATATCCAAGCGATGCCGACGTAAACGCGAATTCGAGACACGATGCTGTCGTTCATGTAGCCATAAGTGGCGAGATCGGCAAGCGTGCGTTGAAGGTTTCCGTTGGCGCAGGCACGGTAGAACGTAGTATACATCAGTGTACACATTACCGTGAGGTTTATATCAACGACTTTGTTTAAAATGACTGGAGGGCTCGTGGCGTCAGACTTCTCGAAGATCGTCAGCATTCGTGGAAGATTAACCCAAAAGACAACCAGAATCACGAAGGAGTAGATCTTACTGGCGCTGCCGAAGTATTTCGCTTTGAAGGATTCAACGTTTCTGGCTTCTAGTTCCTTGTGACGTTTCGTATGTTTTATAGTTGCACTTTTGTCGTTGGAAGCGTTATTTTTTAAGAATATAAATTCTGAGGATTTTGAGCAAGAGCCGAATTCAACGGCTTTTACTTCTTGAGGTATGGACTTTCTAACATTCACAACCGAATTCTCTCTTGCGTCACTTGTCATTGAATGCACAGAGTCGTTGGTTTGTTTTTCACTGTATTTAGTGACCGATATGTTTATGCTGTCTTCCTCATTTTCAACTATGGAGCTAAAATCCTCAGTTGCCAGCGTTTTGTTCTTGGAATCTTCACGCCCATTCCAGTTTGAATCATTGTTCTTGGATGCCGCAATTTGCTTGCTCGTCTCCAAAGCCTCTTGGTCTTGTTTGTTTGTCGCAAGCATAGTTGCTGAACTGTGTTCGAAATACAATCCAAAGAGCTTCAGGCTGAACAGTAGCGGGTAGGCGATGCGATATAATGCTGCCACTTTTTCCTGGTTCTTTCTGCTGTCAGGTTCTTTCTCTATCGTGGCAGACGAAGCATCCTCTTCCGAACGCAATTTAACGTTAATTTTTCGCGGCTTTGCGAGCGATGTAGAGGGAGTGACGGAACGCTTGCGAACCATTGCATTGCTCCTCCTCCTAAGCATCTTCAGAGAGGCGTAACACGGGCAAGAAGCTCGCCTAAACCGGCAACCTTAACGTAAATTATTCGACTGGTGTCAACTAAATTATTTTATCGGTTGTCAGGTCCTTACGATTCTTTTTCGTTTAAAATTCACGAGAATAACTTTATATCAAGTAGCCTGTAGCCTGTAGTCTTAGAATAATATTTCAGTGCTTTTAGTTAAGCTATATGTCATTGAACAAACAAATTATGTAGACTAAGACATTAATTTCAATCAGTTTTTGACGTCCAAGCGCGAAAACGTGCAGGCTAAACTGCATTACCGTCTGGTACCCTGTACCTTAGTTAAAAGACACGTCCGCCCCTTCCTCCATTTCAACCAATCAACAACGCTGTTCGGGGATTATCAGCCAATCAAATTGAGCAACAGAAAATCCAGTGGAAACACACGTTAGTTAGTCAAATATTAATAACGACCCGGGAATTGCATAGGCTATGTCAACAAATTTGTACCATGATCCGAGTTGGAAATCGGTGCATCGATCGACTAGGAACATATAACTAAAAGCCACTTTAATATGCGTACAACGCGTTGCTAATGCTATATAGCCGACCCTAGCTTGATTTCAGCATCCATTATTATGATCAGAGCTCGAGCTAAGTTTTGAGCCGAGGGGATCTTCCAATCTAGAGCGCAAATGGATGTAATGGGGGGATTTTGTTAAAGTAGGGGATATTTGATGATACGAAACATAAGCGAATTATCAAGGCTTACAGATATGTATGCACCCCAATGATACTATGGTTAATTTCGAGTTTTTTTAAAGCTTGATCGTGACTTTGCCGGTTGCAGTCTGCGTTGTGCAACAGTTTTGGTGGTAGTTTGGGCCTTGAAGCAGAACTCTGGTGCTGTGGTAGCCCGGTAGTGTATTGAGTCAATAACCATTAGCGGGTCGATAGCATTCAGGCCTTCGTCGAATCTCCATGGAGGCGCTTTCTGGAACCATAGGGTGTACTGAAAAGCATTGTATTTGTGCTGCATGTTATTTTTGCGGGTTTGCTCTTTTTAAACTTGGCTGCACTTAGTTCTCGTGTTGATGATGAATCATGATTCATGATTAGCACGGTGATGATGCTTGTTTGAGGACTGCACATTAGATATCATTTCCGCAACGGTATTTTCGCGGATGTCATTTTCAAGAGTATTGCCGATTCGCGAAATTCGCAACAACTACTAGGCCCGCATGCCAAAACTTCTAGTTTTACAGTAATATCTTACCCGCAAGCATTTTGCTTGCTTATCCGTTAAGAATCCGCATTGTTAAAACATGTTGTGTTTGCACGCATGAGCGTGCTCAGTTATTTCTGAGATTACTCCATACTATTTATCACGAAACCCGGCAAGAATCGTCTACACACTTCACGTTTTTAACACAGCGAAAAAACGCAGCGCAATTAATCACACCAGAGTTCAGTTTAGCCCTTGCAAAATAGGAGTAACGTCACGCCTGCTGCTCATAAAACAGGCGTAGTGCACTCCTATGCCTTTCAAAAAAGCAGTAGGCCTAAAGTAGGCCTACTCCACCATCGCCCATTTTTACGAGTAATGCTACTCCTACCCAGTTCTAAATCCGAGTAGAGTTTCAAAAAAACGTCGTTTTGGAGTACTACTCCAACTAAACTTATCCCTGAATCACACTGTCGCACATGATGCCTTTTGGTCGCTCTTTTGGCTATTTCTGTTTTCATGTGAGCCGTGTTCTATGCTGCAACTTGAAAAATATCTGAAACCATGAAGAACGGGTCGATGGGGCACTTGAGCCCGCAGACTCTTGACCGATGTCATCATTTCCTTAAGTGGTTAAGTGTCGGCTTATCGCTGTCTCCCCCTGAAGGCCCATCTGTCTCCCAATGTACCTTCGAGAGGTCAGGGCACGTGAGGGCGTGTGTGAGGGCTGCAAGCGTCCCATCTGTGCTAGCGTGAAAAAACGGAAGAGAATTACGGAAATGATGATGATGATGATGAATCATTATCGTATGAAAATTTGCATCATTCTGCAACAAGCTAGGCCTAACGGCTCAGATTTAGGGCCGATTGTGGCCGATATGACGACAATCATTCATCGTCTCGATTTTATATTTTCTACGGATTGTCAGCAATATTCAGATTGTAAGTTGCTTTGCTGAATTGTTTGCACAGCTTTTCTCATTTTTATGTTACAAGTTGTTTAGTTATTATAATTTATATTGTTAGAGCGAAATTATTACCCATTATCCAGCTGAATTTTGACACAGATCAGATTGATCAGATGATTTAGATTGATATTGTTGCAATAAGTTCATTATGCGATAGTGTTGTGATATTTAGTAGGTCCATTGGGCGCTCACTCGGTCACCATTCATTTGTTCCATTTGGCTACCAGAGTCGATACACGATAGGGACCACAATATAGACCACCAATCTACTCATTAGGCCGTTTGATCACATGGGCTTTGGTCAAAGCTCAAAAGAGACACATTAAAATCGTCCTGTCCAGGCTCCCACAATCGGCGTAAAGGCGTAAATAATAATATTTCGCTGTATAGCCTACATTTAGCATAATGACGAAAGGGGAAACAGAGGACGTAGGGGGGGGGGGGGGGGTTGGTAGTGCCACAATCAATGTCAGTACTGTTCCCTCGGCGTGCCTTCCAAGTCATCTTCAAAAATCGCCTTTCAAACGCGGAATGGGGTCAAATGGGCTCAATTAGTTATGCTACGTTATTGCTTCCGGCGACGTCGATGCATAAATGAATCAACTTCTAAAAATTGGTTTATAAATCAGAGAAAGGCTAATTGGTGACCTTAGCCTATTCGGACTGACCGACGGCGTTTTTTTCTAATTAGGCGCAAATTTTAGTACGGTAGGCTGTATTGTACTGTGGCACGCTTTCCATGCTACTGAGGCCAATTTTCAAGCGAATTAGTTCGCTCAATTATCATCAACGTTCTAGACCTTGTACATTTATATCATTGAAATGATTCCGTAGGCTTATCATACAAGTGACTGGTTTCATGTTGTTTGGTACTGTTTTGAGAACAATGGTTGCGGCGCGCAATTTATATAGATCTTTTATTCGCATTAAAAGCAGCAGACGAATCGCAGAAGGTAAGCGCAGCAAAAGGAATAATTAAGATCATCAAGTATTACGCGGAGTGTTCTAAGATAGTGAGCTAACGTGTGAGGAACTAATGATATTAACAGACATTTAAATTAAAATGTCGACCAGGCTTAGGCCCTATTTGATTAACGCACGATTAAAACAACCCAAATATAACAAATGAAACCGTATAATAAGACAATTATTAGGCTAAAAGTATATATAACGCAGGCTACAGGCCTACAATGTATATATACAGCACAGGTTTAGAAGATATGATTCTACTTCTTGCCCTACGTATTACTCATTGACATCGCTCCTCTGACCATACCCATTTGAACGACTATCTTAGAAGGCGAATACGAATCCGTTGGTGCAACAGGAACTTTCTGTACAGGATCGAGACCTGGCCTAATGCCTATCGATTGGCCAGTAATGAATCTGGTGTCGACCGTCTAGCTGCTCTATTGTGCATGTGTCATATATGCCTGTATAACAGTAAGCCTATGTCAATTTCTAATGCTCTACTTGTATAATTTAAGGATACAACGTCCCGTTAGGACTTAGTGCTAACCGTTTGCATACTCTCTCTACCTTTACAGAGGCCTGATATTCTTCCGGTATCGACTGTCAATGATATCATAATGCATACTCTAAAGTAGGAAACAACCTTGGATCTAAAAATGTTCCACTTTATTCTAAGAGCAATCTCTCGCCAATAGCAGACGGCGAAGGGATGGGCCATGTACATGTAAGCCACAACGCATGGGGCGTAGGCCTATGTTTGCAAATCTGAGACCTCCCACGCCTCAGTGCTAAGAGCGTTAACAATGGAAGATGCCGTTGGCAACTTTGTTTAATATGTGTATCAGTCGTGAGTGACAAACTGACAATATAAGAACTTTAAACAGAAGGACAATATAGGACATTACGGTGTAAGACAATGGACAGAAGTGCATTGTCTTTATAACAACTCCACCCGCTAAGTCATCTCTCTCGTAGCTATGGAGCTTTAGGTTTACTGGTCAAAGAAAATAGTCAAATGTTTTAAATAACATAAAATTCTGTGCTGTTCGAATAGCATTCAATCTGTCAATGAATCAATTTTTTTAAATTTCAAACGCAATCTTGCAAGAGCATGCGTTTAGCCATGAACATGTGTTTAAAACGTCGAGCAACAGGCTTCGGGTGGCGACACACTCGAAGCGCTGGCGTTGCCAGGTCTATGCACACAATATGTGAGTCTACATATCTACATTTCTGTGTACAAATGAAATACCACAAAATAATTCAAACGAAGCCTACTAGCACTCCAGCACATGTTGTTCATTTTAATCAAAAAACTGATTTAAGGCGTCGCCACCTACCGCGTTGTTCACCCTCACCGCTCCCACGGCCACGACTCCCAGATTCGACCCAGTCGCGCAGATCCACAACACCTCCACGAACAGCAGGACTTTGTCCTTGAACGGATGAAATATCACCATGTACAGAATCATCACCAGCATCGCCACGTTACAAACCAACACGCTACCGAGATAGATCGTAAGGAACTTGTCCGTGCGATTCACCGTACGACTCGCTCTTTGGTGTTCCTTTCTCAGCTCCTCGATTTCATCTCTTACAAACACTCTCACGCGCCCGGCAATGGCTGCTTTGATCTTAGCATTAATCGTGTGAAAAAGATCAGCAAAGATGACCGTTATCGTTATGGCCGCCACAGTGGAAAATATCCACGCAGTGTTCATAAATATCCCAGCAAGACTCGCCGCTATTCTCCCAACTAACAGCACATCATCGCTGCATCCGACTACTAGGCTTTCGAGGGGTGCCAAGAAGCTTTCGTTGTTCCGCGTCAGTATGATGCTGTAGGCCATGAAGAGACTGGTGGATGCTGACACCCCCCACGCGATGGCGGTGAAGAGTTTGATGCGAAGGCGAATACTTGAGGGGTAGCCGGGATTTGATTGGCTGGCGAGTTGTCTTATGCAGTGGTCGAGTTTGCCGTTGCGAGACGCGAGGTAGAAGGCGGTGAAGACGAGAGTGCACATGAGTGTGAAGACGACATTGACGACCTGAACAGATATGCAAAGCGTTCTGCATCAAAGTTGCTAATCAGTTCCGGTTCCGCAAAGAAATCATTTGAAAAAACCGAGGATTTTTTTTACAAACAATAGAATGTTCTCAACACGTATCGGATTTGGAGCCTATCATTACGCGTGCGAGCTTCTGAATTAGCCGAACTGCTCCTCACGCATGTTCTCGGAAGACAGCTTGGAAAAAGCTTGTTCGAAAGACGTCGGAACAGCCTAGGACAGTACCACTATTTATCTTCCCAGTCGTGGTAAAACGTGGCTTGAAATTCAGTTGAAACACGTCGGACTAAACTAAAGCTAAGCCTTAAGACTACTGAACAGCAAGCACAGAAAGTGATGAATAAACGGGCCCGCGTGTTGGATATATATAATACTGGACAGGTACTGTAGGGGGGGATTCGTACCTTGCTGACAAGGATAAAGAGGTCCGTCGTGTCCCCTAGCGTAAAGCAGGTGAGCATTCTGAGAAAGTTTATCCACAGCACCAGCAGCACAGCGTTCGCGTAACACCTCTTCGGGTTACTGAAGAACCGATACCTCCTCCCTCCGGAAATATGCCCAACCCCTGAACTTTTGTTCATCTTGGGTGTTTGCGTCGGCGGTTCCTTTTGGAAATACAGTCCGCATATCGTCATGCTTAGAATGAGCGGTTGTAACGAATTCCGTAAGGCCGTGTATTTTTCTTCGCTACATTCCACGAAATCAGAGTCGATCTCTGTATGAGTGAGTGATCTCACGTTGATTATATTTACCGCCGAGACGGGAGTGACTTGGGTTTTTCTGCCCATTTGACTGAATAGTCGAGTTTTCCAGCGTTTGAAGGCGTGCATCGCGGGGGTTTTTTGGTCGTAGGCTTTCGGTGTGGTTTTCTTCGTCGGAGTAAGGGCTATTTTCTGAAGAGACGACGCTGTGGAAGATCTTCTACTTCCGGTGTCGAACATTTTGGAGCTTCTGGAATCTTCTATGTTAGACGGGCGTCCAAGACCCATTAGTTCTCCAAAGTGACGATCACAATGATAATTGTTAACATTGATCTCTTGCCAGGTTATGCTTGCTGATATAGGCCTATATCAGTGCCTTGTAATGCAGACGTTTGAAATCTGGTTCTATTCAGCCATTTATGGAAAATAATTCGAATTAAACTTGTTGTTGACGATCGAGGCTATATCTACCATATAAGCGTGGGCTCTTGGCATGAACATACCATGCCCAACATAGTCATTAAGGCGTGCCTACCACTTACAGTCAGGCTATTTGGTTAGCCTACCATTTACCATGCCAAATGTCAGATCGGACATCAGATCGGTCAAGTCCCTTTTCTCCTTTAAATCCAGGCTTAAAACTCATTTTTTCAAGTCAGCTTTCTGTATGTAGTCTGTTGCACTTCTCCCGCACCTACGATTCAAGCAAATGATGTGTTTCCATCTCCGCTTGCATGACATATTCTTGGTGCGTTAAAAGTGCAATATACATACATACATACAAATTTCCGCGTGAAATTTGTGTCTTAAACTCATAGCGTAAGGAAAGGGGCTACACCCCACCCTATGATTTGTACGGTCTGCTGCAGACCTACATTGTATCATGGTACGTTTTGGCCAACTGTTCTATTATATTCAGTGCATCTCAAAGTTTTGCCTGAAGAAAAAATATGGACAAAAAATATGGTGAAACAAATAGCAATCCTATTTAGGCTAAACAGCATCGACCTTAAATCCAATAATGGAGCAATAGGCTTTTTCAATAATTATTGCTTAGCAGATATCTGCGTCTGCTGACGTCTGCTCAGCAACATATACGCTATTTATAACGGAAAATACCGTAAGGCTACCAAAATAGCCTACACCAACCAACAAGACCGTACAGGTTACCACGCGCGTTATTATATATGTACATGTAGTATGTTAACGGTAGGATTTTATATGCACTATCATGCCCTTCGTTAATCGAAACGTCAATTAACCTAATTGGCGAGTGTGGAGCATCGGCATGAACCATAATACCAGAAGACCAATATTTTCACAGATCATTACAGAATCACTGCGGACCTATGGGCTTAGGAGCGAACGCGTGTTAGGCTAGTTCGTGGTGTATCCAATACGCAAATATTTCCGACGCTGACCGGATTGCTAGAAGGCTAACAGTAACACGCGACATAACACGGGGGAAATGTAACAGCATACTATTAGAAATGTGTTTACGCAATCCGCTTCGTTTCAACGGCTCCAATGCCATGCAATGCCCTAGTTACAGCTCTCTAATGATCGTTCACGAAACAATGAAAGCATCGATGCCATCAGGGCGCGTGTAGTCTTTGCGCATGGATTTATTACCCAGGGATTTAAATAACGGGAAATAGGAAGGGACCTTGGAAGGGGCAGCAGGGCACGCCTTAATGCAAAACGTTATTATTTTAATCTCATGGCATGCAGAAGCGGAGTGGTATTGTATGAGCCTAACGTCAAAAAATTGGGGGAGTGAATAAATTTCTTAGTTTCGAGCACTGTCAATCACTCATAACGTGAGGAAGCTCACTCTCAGTCCAAGCTACCAGGCCTTTCTTTGCATGCAATGCTCTGTAATCTGATCTTGTGCCAGTTACAGTTTTCGCTACACTCAATATCTTCACTTTGTGCACGTGCATATTGTATCATCTTGTTTACCAACTTGATTTATTCATTCTCCTTTATGGTGATTGGTGCCACTGATTCGATGAAACGATGTTTACGTATAATGATCAATATTTACCCGCACCCCTCCGTAGTGTCGAAACTGAAAGAGTGCAGGCGGTGGTTTTCAAACAAACGGACTATTGTGACATTGATGCTAACACCGCGAGATGATCTATATGCGATTATTGAACGGCTGGCACCGAATGATGAACCGCGACGGGTATCGAACCGTTCGCTGGGAATCGCAGCAACAGGGCTCCCGTGCAACTCTTTCTTCTGGCGTCCAGACGCCAAGGCCCAACCGTTTTGTCGTCTCGAGACGCAGGGCGTTCATTTCTGACGTCGTAGCTACGGGCCTGCTAACGTGCCGATACATGTACTGCAATTATAGCGACACGGAGACACTTAAAATCTGGCGTTTGGAGGCACCGGGGGCACGATTTTTTGACGTCTGGGTCGCATTTTTTTCTGACGCCAGTTAACGAAAGCCATGCGGAGCAATCGCTGAACTGCGTCTTGCTGACATGTTGTCTACCAGCAAACCAGCGACTGCTATTTGTCGATCGTAGCACGTTCGGGACTGTGACCGGCCTAGGCTCCGTGGTATTCGTTGATCGATGACTAGATTAATTGGCAATAGCGCATCACTGGTATTTCTGTAGTATTGTATTAATAAAATGCGTTTTGCTAATTATTAATAGAATGACGTAGCCTAAACATTAGATCAACGGTACACAAAATACATTAAAATACATTAAAATACAGTAAAATACAGTAAACTACATTAAAATACATTAAAATACACTAAAATGCATAAGAATCCTTTGTCATACGTTAAAATGCATTAAAATACAATCCAGTGGAGTGAGAAAAAATAGATTAATTGTCCAGGACTTCTGTTCGATGGCGTCGCGACGTCTATTACGATACAAAACCTCGGCGTCACAGTAATTGTGTTGTAAGACTTTACTACACATCAATTGCATTATAGACGCATCTGCATCTACGTGCAGGCTGTATGAATTCACCGCCCGTGGCTGGGACTCCAGAAAACATATGTCGAAGCTTTTTTGGACGGTTAAAATGATTGGGCTTTGGTGCCTGGACACCAGAAAAGAAAAGCTTAACGGAAGCCCCGGCCAGACCCCTCTTGTTATCGCCGAAAAAGGCTCCGGAGTGTCCTGAAAGGGTCTCCCTTGCTATGAAAAATGGCCTATAGGCGTACTTTATGCGACATCGGCTACTGTTCTTCTTTCTCTATCAGATATGGAGTATTTTCATCTGTCATTGGCCTATCGTAGGCATTGTGACATCTATATTGTTCTGTCGTAGGCCGTTGTGACATCTATATTTGGCACCTGTCACTTCGCAATCCGTTAGTATTTAAATCAATACTAATAACTGTGCTTTTTGTGAAACATTTTGACCTATGCATGGTAGAGAACCTTCAGAGTGTAGCGATAAAGCATTTGAGTGAAGCGAGACCGGTATGTCGATGGTCGCTGTCGATAATGAACGTCAGATGGTCCTGAAATATCGCCGGGTTGAATACGGGGAGGCATCGAACGGAAATTAGCGTGTGGGGATGTCTTTTTGCTGGTATTTGATCTACGATTGAAGCGAATGAAATTTTTTCTATCTCCGTTTGCATGACATATTTCAGGGGCCACCGTTGTGATTTAGTATGCAAAATATACAGTACATCAAGTCAGGCTATTGGCCATTTAGGTTACTTGACACTAAATCTAGCTAGTTACCTTATCCCAACAGCCTCAACGATCATTTGGCTTAGGTGTAAGCGACTGTTTTTTCGAATGCAATCATATTTCTCATCGGTCCAAGCCGAAAAGTGCTAACCTAATTCACTGCATGCAGTTGTTGTATAGATCGCTGTTCGTAGAACTGGGATTCGATTGGATTAGAGATTGGGATAGGATTGATTGGTATTGGATGGGATTGGATGGTATTGGATGGGATTGGAGAATTGGGATCGCTTTTCATAGAACGCTGCGAATGGCCTGTACAAATATATGTAGATTAAGTTAAGTTGGATAAAATAAAAGCTATTTTTATGAAACAAACTTTAATTCATCAACTCAAGATTGATTTTTATTTGAGGGCATTATCCCAACTGCAACCAAGCATAATTTCGCTCCCGTGAGAAAAACTGGCTCTCTGTCTTCTTTTGACATTACCGAACTTGCTCCGGCACGTTGGCCATTCTCGAAATGCCGTCGGGTACAACTTCGATCCAAAGTCGTTAACATTTCGACATCGCACCATCGCCATGTTGGTGACGCGATGACATTGAACGTCGCCCGACGATGAACAGTATAAAAGCCTGTCGAGTTCTGACAAAAATCGTCTAAGCTCAGTCTCCTCTGAGCAGAACTAGCCGAAGGAACCGTCGAGATCAACTTCCTCTCCTGTTGACAGCAGCAACTACCCGCGGAGTCCGCACTCATCGAGAAGATGAGGACGATTCTTTGCGGCGTGGCCATTCTCTTGGCTTACGCCTCCATCGCAGGTAAACTATATGTGCTTTGGGGCTGAAGCTAATTTGTTATCTGTTATTTTATCTCACTCTGTTTTGAATTGGCTTAACTGTAAAAGTATTGATCAATTTTGTTGTAGGATATTGATATTACATTGATATTTGCCATAACACGGGGAATCATGCAGTCTGTCCTAGAGTGGCTGCTTTGCGCAGCTACACTGTACCACGGGGAATCAATTTCTCCCTTTCATTGCCTCTATTGCTTCATGACATTATCTCCTACATTCGCTTCAGTGTGTATAAATGAATACAATTTTATTAGCCTGCGGTTGATGAAGAAATACAGAGGAAAAAAACACTGGACAAATTAATTTGCTCACGTTAGTATATGCTTCTTTCATAAAAACTATAAATTTAGGATCCCACGACAAACATCTGCCCGATCCGCTTGCTTTGTATCCTGACTGCAGGATTCAGCACAAACAAAGCGCTAGTGCTGAATCCTGCAGTCATTTTATGAGGTAAATTTAACAAAATGTGTGTAGGCTTTTTTAATTAATGGATAGTATTCAATCTGGACTAACAGTGTAAATACCGCAACACACAAAGAAGCGTCGCACAGCAATTATGATGTTCCCTTTTGAATATTTAAGCGCTAAAGAATTGATTGCCTTTTAACTGGCAACCCCTAGATCGTGAGCTGAAATTTAGTTCCTATGGAACGAGATTGATTAACAGCCTACAACATTTCATGTTTTCTATCGTTTTCAGAGTCTGCTAAAATTATTAAGGTTCGCCCACCAACGCCAACAACCCCGCCCGAACCCACAACCACTACAGCCCCCCCGCCATACCCCACAACCACAAAACCATATCCCACAACCACCAAACCGTATCCCACAACCACCAGACCATACCCCACAACCACCAAACCATACCCCACAACCACCAAACCATACCCCACAACCACCAGACCATACCCCACAACCACCAAACCATACCCCACAACCACCAAACCATACCCCACAACCACCAAACCATATCCCACAACCACCAGACCATATCCCACAACCACCAGACCATACCCCACAACCACTACTCCTGCGCCCACATATCCTACACCAGCCTTCCCTACACCCGTCAACCCTACGCCCGCCTCTGCTACTCCCGCCTACCCTACACCGGCCTACCCCACTGCCCCTGCGGTCACCTATCTTTGGTCCGGCTGGTCCACATGGAGCGACTGTTCAGCTACGTGTGGCGATGGCATTGCTCGACGCACCAGAGCGTGCAACGCGGCACAGCCGGGAGGGAGCAGCTACGGCAGCCAATTCATTCCATCAGGTATAGAGCTATCCTCAAATCAAATCAGATTTTATTTTCCACACACGCAAGTATATACACTACATGCTGCGTGTCAAGTAGGCCTACATTTGACATGCAACGTGTCCCAATAACATGCCACATGTTGCATGTTCCTATAGAAATGTACAGTTGTACATTTTCTCTCAGTGACTGTTTTTCCTTCCCGTCTGGAACTCAAGATCGGGCGTTGCTAACGGAAGTTAGTGAGGCAGTGTTAGTCTAGCAGTGTTAGTCTAGCAGTGTTAGTCTAGCAGTGTTAGTCTAGCAGTGTTAGTCTAGCAGTGTTAGTCTAGCAGTGT
>JAQIWG010002643.1:0-19806 GCA_034695025.1 Chamaedrilus cognettii | reverse complement strand
CTATCAGTGTACTATACCATCCGGTATAGTACACTGATAGCATTGGCACGACAACTTGTCGTGATGTCAAATGTGATGTCATTGAACTGACGCTTTTACTCTTATGCTTCTACGTATATGGGCATTACTGGTTACAGTGACAGCCTACGCGATGATCTTCTTCTTTGTATTTATTCTTCTTGTTGTTCATGTTTTGTTAGTATTGCCGCTGCTGCAACATTTAGATGAAGGAGCGTCGGCGCATCAAGAAGGCCGGCGGCTTCATCAGCTTCAACGGCGTGTGGCGCGTCGCCGGCATCCTCGCGACTTCGCGCGCCCTCGGCGACTGCCCCCTCAAGGACCGCAGCCTCGTCATCGCCGACCCCGATGTCCTGACCTTTGACCTTGAGCCGCGCCGGCCCCGGTTCATAATACTCGCGAGTGACGGGCTGTGGGACGCGTTTAGCAACGAGGAGGCGGTGGCGTACGTGAGGGATCGGCTCGATGAGCCGCACCTCGGCGCCAAGAGCCTCGTCCTGCAGGCATACTACCGCGGCTCCCTTGACAACATCACCGTCATGGTTGTCGATCTGAGGAGGAGGGATGTTGTAGGGGCGAGGGTTTCCAGCGAGGAGGTTTTGGCGACGGGAAAGGAGGTTGTGGAGGAGGGGGGGGACGGCAGGGGGAGGGAGGCGGAACTGGTGTCGGCTAGGGTGGCGGTGTCGGTGAGGGAGGCTGTTTCGGCAGAGAGTGACGCTGTGGCGGGGTTTTGTAATGCAAAGAAAGCAACGGAGGACGGTTCGGAAAAAGGAGGGCATTTGGTAAAAGAAGGGGGTTTGGGAAAAGAAGAGGGTTTGGCCAAAGCGAGGTGTTTGGGAAAAGAAGCAGTTTCATCAACGAATGCGACAGGTGAATCTGCGCCATTGATTGATAAAACATTGAAGAACAGTGGGGCGTCACATCGGAATGATTTGTCGCGTAAAGATTTGTTATTGGCAAGGAAGAGGTCCCTGGGACTGAGTGATTGTATGACGATGAACAGTGTCACATCTGCCCGTCCTGCCGTGTTAACAAATGAGGCTGTATCGCATGCGAATGTTTCAATCAATTCTGCATTTAGCCAAAAACCAGCATTAGGCGATGCGTCAAAAGAACTCGCAGCATCGGATGCAGCAAAATCAAACCATGATTCAACAAATAGCCTGGGGAATTTGTCCAGAGAGGCCCAGCCAGCTAGCGAAGGAATGGTTTTGGTCGTTGTGGCGACCTGCGTCGCGAGCGAGTCGTGTGACAATCAGGTGTTGTTGACATCGTCTGATGATGCCATTGAGTGCGTGTCGAGCGACAGCAACGATTCTTCTTCATCGAGTAATTTAGTGGCTTCAGCCGTTGCCGAGTCAGCTTCAGACATTGACATGGCGCCCATGACAGTTAGTGACCTGAGCAGCACTGTAGCAAATAAGTGTGTTGGTAACAGTAGATAGTATTGGTACTTTTGATTGGGACAGAAAGATACTATGCCATGGCTACTTTCGAACTGGACTTTGGACAGAACTGAGTTTTCAGTACATAGTTTCCGCTTCTAATTGGCAATGTAAATTTTGTATTTTTCAATAATTTAGATTTTCAATTACAAAAGGGTTTAGCTGTACTTCAAAATGAATCAAACATGCAAATGTTAAAGAAATTGTTTCAACGGAATCATGGCTGCCGGTACGATGGCAACCATCTGTTCAATTGGAGAACTGGGTTCTCGGTTCTCAGTACAGAACTGAGTTCTGAACGAAACCAGATTCGAGAACTCAGTTTTTAGTTCTTCCCAGTTGAAGTTTATGTGTGACTATCGGCTTCAACAACAATTCGCACGCAGATCTTTGATCAAAAGACGATGTTTTTGTGGTATTGCGCTCTAGATAGTATTGATTAAACGTGGTGTTGAAATCTAGAATGAATTAGTGATAGTGTCTAATCTCAAAGATAAGGAGTGGTTTAGAGTATTTTGACGGCGCTAACGTTGACTTTCGATTAATTGAGTTAGATTTAGTTGTGGCATCAGAGGTTTTGTTTTTTATTTGTAGAACTATTACAAGTCAAATAAACATCGTTGATTTTAATTTTTATGTCATCTTATTTGGATGAAATTGTATGATATTATATTTATTGAATCGTTTGAATTTATATTAGTTTTATCATAGCAAAATTTATCATCTACGTTTTGCTTTTTAAATAGTTTGGTAGAATTATGCTTTGATATTGCGCAATGCGAGATTTGCATATCTGGGCATTTTGTTATTTGATAGAATTATTGAATGAATCAAAGTTCTTCTAAGTGCTGAGTTCTGCTGTAAACAGCGTAAAACGTATTACTAGAGCTATATGCTGACCAGATGAGTAGTAACTGATACTTGGACACTTTGAGCTAGTCCAATTAATTTGTAACATATCCATATTGAACATTGTGTGTCATTTGCACATGAACAAACTGAATCTTAACGTCTTAAGGTCGAGTCCAATTCTAAATCGCATTACATGGTTCCAGTCACAATGATGAATAAATTAACAAAGCAACGATAGGTATCAGTGCTTTTGTTGGTTTTGGGTAGTACATGATAATGTTGTGTAGGCGATAGACTACAAGATATTTCAATGTTTATTTGCATCGTTTGATCAGCTTGTGAACTGAAGACAAATTAACCAACTCAGACTGGCCGCTGCTTCATAGTGTAGCTTTTGGTCGATTGGTGTTTACTACCCTGGGACGGTATTGAATGTGATCAGTATCATTCTTTCAGTTTGAACTATTGCTAACTGATCTAATGGATTAGAATATAGATAAATTATAGAAGTACATGTGTGTACTTCTCTAATGAACGATGAACATGAAAAACGATATGTAGTAACTGTAGATTATAGTTAGTGGCTTGTGAAACCGGTAATGATGGTTAGGGTAATCCAACTGTCAATTGAGTTTTGTCTCATTTTTTTTCATTGTAAAAGTATCATCATTTAAGGCCGCAATGTTTTGTTTAGAAACTTCAAATTAATTATATGTTATTTTAGAAGTCATTTCGTACTCCTTTGACATGTAATAATAAGTAGCATTTAAATTTGTAGTAGCAGAAAATCTTATTTCTGTTCGTCTATTTCTCAATTATTAATTATTGAGTGTTTTTAACTTCAACTTATTTGAGTCCAAAGTTTTGCTTTGCGCTGCATGCGTAAATATCTGATTGAATGCAACTCTATACGTTTGACCATCTTCAACCATGACGTGTTTGTTAGGCCTCCTTTCCACGATGCATATTTGGCATGCAATTTTGCATGCAACTTTGCATGCAACCATGTTGAGAAAATTACAATGTACAATGTCCGTTGTCATGATAATAATTTCCTTAACTGGGTTGCATGAAACCCAATTTAAGGACATTTTACATTGTAATTTTCTTAACCTGGTTGCATGCAAAATGTGCATGTAAAATTGCATTCAAAATATGCACCATGGAAAGAGACCCTTATTCTTTGTTTTATGGTAAAACTATGGTTTTCTTCAATTGTACAAATTCTACACAATCTTGTCAGTTTTATGTCAATTTTTTGAATGCAGTCTGCTAATTTGATATTTTAATGTTTTTGCTATTTGAGTGTTGATGTGTGGATTGAGTTATAAATTTTATTTCTGTTTGTGTGTTGAGCCTGCTGTGTTCCAGGATAATCCTCTTGCATAATCCTTGTTCCCGGATAATCCTTGCATTTACCGTGTTCCAGGATATCTCTTGCATAATCCTTTTTCAAAATTTTATATTACAATTATATTCGTGATGTGCCATTTGAAATGTAAGAAATTGTATTATACAATAATATAATGCAAATTATCTGGCTGTTATGCCCGTTGTGAAAATTGACCATTATTTACAGAGTGCGTCATGAAAAGGTGCCCCTAGCGAAATTGCGATAAACAAGTAAATCTTTTATATTGTTTCCAAATTTTCAGGGTTTGTACCGGAGATAATTCGCGACAGATTATGACATTTTCCAAAAAAGAAATTTAATTGCGTTCAAAAGTTGTAAAACTTTAGCGAAAAAAGTGAAAATTTCGTTTTAACTAACGCAATTAAAACTCTGCATGGACCGTTTTGACATCTTTTTGTCATATCTCTGCCCCGGGAATTTCCCAGACTTAAATTTGTTTCAATACTATTTAAGATGAGTCATACTTGAAAATTTGCAGCCTAACAGACGGAGTCAATGGCCCGTTGGACACTGTTCCAAGTCAAAACACATTCTGCAGCGTGCCTTCATCGTGCACTGCATGAAACAAGTCAACCCACATCGTTTCTAATACGGCCTTCAGTTTCGAATACGACATGGGTTTCAGTGTCTGAAATTGATAGTCTTGATCTTTTATGCCTTTACTGGCATAGTACCGTCTGGAGACTAGTCGGGGTAGAGATATGACTAAAGGCTATCAAAACGGTCCATGTAGTGTTTTCATTGCATTGGTTAAAATAAAATTTTGACTTTTTTTGCAGAAGTTTCATAACTTTTGAACGCAATTGAATTTCTTTTTGAAAATATCATAATCTGTCGAATATTATCCCAGGAACAAACCCTGAAAATGTGGGAAAGGAAATATAGAAGACTGGCTAGTTTATCGCGATTTCGCCAGGGGCACCTTTTTTATGACGTGTATTCAGTAGTATACGTATACAGTAAATTAAATGGGCCTTTTCTACGTATACAGTAAATTAAATTGACCTTTTCATTTATTTATTGTGAACTAGCAAAAGGATTGATATTTGGCTTTGTGATTTCTGAGTTAGTGATTTTAAGGTAGATTTACATGTGTAAGGTAGATTTTATTGCGCTTTTTGCCGGTTAAACCAATTTGATTTTTTGTAATAATAATAATAATTTATTATAATATTCTTGTTTTTCAGTCACAGTTCGTTTAACGGGCTATCCTGCAACGCCGTGTCCATGTTAACACAGGTTAGACGTTTATATTGGAGCAGTTTTTACTGCCTGATATAATAAAAATCAGAATACCTAGTTTAAAGCCCATTTCAGAGTTCAAAGACATCATCGATTCTTTCGCAATGAGGAAATATCGGTTAGTGAACCGGTTAAACGCTCTTTAGAGTGAAAGAGACAGTAGTTGAGAATAACCAAGTCAGTTACGTAGCCATCAAGAGAAAAATTATTATTACATTTGATGCAAAAGAGGCCTTTTCAAATCTGACATGAAGAGAAGAGTTGACAATAAATTGACTGGAGAGCGAGCGAATTCCAAATGTACAAGTATATGTAGCTACTTAGTTAAAAACTCTGTACAATTGTATATACAATGTAATACAATTGTCTTTTTTCTGTTATTGTTTTTGTTTGTTTTCAGTTTTTTCTCACAAGTGTGTCTAAAATTCATCAGTTGCTGGCGCTGAGTGATATCATGCGATAGTGTTCTTTTTTTCAGCATTGCACTTCTCTCGTGGGTAAAGGAGTCGTGTCAGAGTACGGCAGCAACTCTGTCGGTTATCAAGTAGTTGATGTATGGATAATGATTACTGGACACAAATAAAACAAATATTCCTCGTCTTTGATTTATTGTGATGTTAAAAGGCAGCATCTGTTACGCTACAGTTTAATAAATAGTGAAATAGCCATTCACATTATGTACTATATATATAATAAAAATACCTTATATATAATAAATAGTGAAATAGTCATTCACAGTATACAATAGATTGATTGTACTAAATAATAAATATTGAAACAGATTTTACAATACGTCAGGTGTGACGCATGACCCAAATTAAACGTTCTAGATTTATAACATTCAACAATTTCAGTCATAAACCTAGAACCACAAATTTTATTATAAATTCACCATGAACTAAAAATATAAGTCCATATATATTTTATTCAAATTGAGACGCTCAATTACAGCTTCTCAGATTGAGAAGCTGTAAAGAAATCATCCACCAAACATATATAACGGACAATTTTAACACCAATGCACTTCAAATACGTAGAAATTATACATATGCTAATTAACAAAGTTAGAGATAAAACCAATGCACTTTATTTAGGAAGTGATGTTTTTTAGATAATTTCAGCTGCAATTTATTTTAATGATAGCAGTGTACAATTTACAGAATTTAAAAAGCATGCACATATTATTGATAACCGAATTTACGGATATATTAAAATGACAAGTACGATAGCTATAATTATCAAAAGCGCCCGAGAAAATATGTTGGCAAACCAAGCAAAATAGTCATACACAGTTAATTCTTAAAGCATTCTGCTTTAGAATACATGTTTGTGGCTCACAAAGCACAATATAAATTATTCTTTAATGCAAAAAGTGCATGAATAACACACGGCGCGGGACAGCTAATTAATTCTGAATAACAGCAGCTGTTAGCTGACTAACTAGTGAAATACGCTACTGTTGCTAGTAGGTATACACCTTAAGAGAGCACCATTGATATTTCAAAATATTGTCCATGAATTCCTGATGTCGCTAGGCACGGGGAAGACGCAGATAGTCTTGAATACACTGCATTAACCTTGCACATTGACGAATATGGCAGCATTGCAAGAGCATTGTACAGCAAGGAATGTAAGGACCATGTCGCTAGCTAAAATGAATAACATTGAACAGATAACGTTAAGGCTTCACTGAATAATACTCCGTTTTTTAGGCGAGTCATTTAAGACGTGCATTACAAGTGCTGTAATAAGCCTTCGCGTAGACAACGTGATAGCAATTCTTTTCGAATTCAGGGCAAGAAGGCAAGGCCATGTTTAAGTAAGTACATAATTTATAACAGTCATTTTTACTCCATTGCTGAATGCCGTCCAGACGAATATTGCTTTGAAATCCTATTGCGCATCATCGCAAAACACCTAAAATAATTTAGCGTTGTTACATTTTTTAAGAAACGTTCGACGCATTCACACTTGCGTGATATTCCACACACGCATTACTGGATGCAAAAAATAAAACGATTAAACATGCAAAGGCCTCGTATTCAAATTTACAAACAGATAAAAGCCAACAAGTTGACAATCAATTTCCACAATCATTTCATTGGACAAATCTAAACAACTTACCATCACTAAACTTTCAATCACTAGTTTCAAATCAAAGTTTCAAAGAGCGTCATCGCTTTCGTATAAATTGTAGGTACATTTTCTGCCAACATATATTTCATAAACTGCATAAATATTTCTTAACAACTATTTCAAAAATCCACCTATGGTTATAGCAGCATAGATTTTAAAAGTAATAATATTATAAACTTGACAATACTAATTTTTCCATAAACGAATTGGACCACCGTGATATGATATGCTATTGAACTTTATAATATTGCATCAGATCAGGGCCGGATTTACCCTGGCGGGCGCCCCTGGGCAGCAAGATGGTGGACGCCCATAAAGCTCATGACGGGAGGGGGGGGGGGGGGTGCTGATGAAAATTTCTCAAGACAATTTTGATTGCATACAATCAAAAATTTTGACTGTATACATTGTACTGTACACTTTATAATGTTATGTTAATTGGGTCACAGATCAGTTGCAATTAATGACTATGAAAATTATTTTTTCGGTTTTGGTGGGCGCCCCTAATTGGTGGGCGCCCCTGGACAGTTGCCCATGTTGCCCATGCGTAAATCCAGGTCATAAACTAAATCAGATAATGCAGTAAAAGCTATTCATGTATTGCAGTGGATACCCTTACATAGAGTGCGACAAAAGAACGAGACACGAAATTTGCAAGTCTCTGTCATATTCAATTCATTCAATCAATTTTGACGATTAACGTCTTACGAATTAAAAAGAAAGTAAATTGCAGGGCTCGGCCTGCATAGAGCCAAATTGCAAAAGAAAATAAGAAGTGCCAAAATTTTTTTAGAGTGGCAAATGATTTTTTTAGATTTTTATTTTCGTTTTTTTCGTTTTTCTGCATTATATTCTTGAGTTGTGTTTCGTTGACTAATGATTTGATTACCGTATATTGAATATTCTCTTATTTCAGTTATGTGTGCATTATACTATCGGTGAATATGTCAGCTTACAAAAAAATTGAGCCTTTGGCCAAAAAAATTGTACGTGGAGAAAAAAAAACATTTTGGCGCCAAAGTAGCAAATTTTTTAAAGCCCAGGCCGAGCCCAGGCTAATTGCCTCTATTCCTGATGGATTTCATTACGTTTTGACAGTTAGAACAAAGGTTACTTAGGTTTCTACAAGAAGCACTGCTACAATAAATTTTCTTCACAGCGAAAATCAAAATCAGCATTCACAATCAAAAACGACTGATTTTGGAGCCGTTACGCCTAAAAATGTAACTAAGCTAATATAAAATCGTGCATAGCTCGTATTTTTTAATTAGGCAACTACAAGCCAGCTCAAAAAAGTTGACTATTGAGATAAAAACAAAAATATTCTGCACGTTACCACCTGATGATTATTGCACATTCGCGTAAGCCATTTTACTGTAGGCCCTACTGTCTTCACTATGTTCGGGCAATATCATATAGGAACATCAAGAATATAATGAGTAGAAATAAAATTTTAGCTCTGCGAATCAATATAGATCCCTAGTTATGTTTAAAATTAAAAGCAAACCGCTCTTCAAGTACAAAAACAGGAAATCCATGGCATTGCTAATCCTGACAATCTAACTCAAAAATCTAAGATTTGAATCTATTGCCAGTGTCATAAAATTTGTCAGAATTTTAAACAACAGGCTGATCTACGTGCGATATAAATGTCATCATATTTGATAGACAACCTAATACAAAAGAAACTGTCATTATGTCTCGGATCAGGTTTTTTGGGCTCACCCTGTCCGCATATAGCAATAAAATACCATTGAAATATTCTGCCAAACGAACGAACAAGTTAAGCCTGACTAGTACAGCCAAATATGAATGTGCTGAAAGTAAGTAACATTTAACAAATTCAAGGTGTAAGTTCAATACTGCAACTTATGGACTGGATTTCATTCTCAATAGAGTTCACATTATAGAACACACACTACACTTAATAAATAACATATTTATATTGTAGCACAGGTAAGATTAAACGTAATGACTTCTTGGTAGAGCGATATTACATGGAATGGCATGCTAGAAGAAATATGGTACACCCGAAAATCTCATTTTGCAAGGACACTAATATTGTAGAATGAAACGGCAAAAGATAACTAACCCTATCACTGTCATTGCATGCTGCAAGTTATTTGACAAAGAGTCGTTTCCTAGTAACTTCGACGATCGTTCTGTACAAAGTCGTCTCGAGACGTTCTATAACGGAAAAAATAGCACAATAAACATTATAACAAGAATCAGATTACGCGTCCATACAAGATAGAAAGATGATTACAACTTTCATTACATTTTTTAAGTTGACGATGTCATTTAATACTGTAGATTATGGACTGGATTTCAAACTCAAAATGTTCCCATTGTTAAATGCAGACTAAATTAATAAACACTATATTTAAAACAATGCACAAGCTTTTTCAAAGCTTCAAATCAAGAACACAAACATGGTTAAGTAAAGTAGACGTAGTAAGCCAAAGAGAGGTTTTTGGACACTTCTACAATTAATTTGAAATAGAAAATTGGAAATAGCAACGTCCGTGGCGTAGATCTTCGCGATTTCTATAAGCTTATGAATAAAATTTAGCCTGTTTTATAGGAAGCAGGCGTAACGCAACTACTGTTTTATCAAGGCTAGGCTGAACACTGAACACGAAATAAAAGTGAGAAATATAAAAAAAGCACCAAGCCGCATCGCTATCCAACGATCCACGACGCTGGCAGCCTGTGGCGCCTGAAACAAAAGGCTAAGCATGGCATTGGATCAACACTATCTTCAAGACGATAGCTGGCGTTACTGTGCTAAAGCCCGGCATTGTCTTTGCGAGCGCAAACACCCGCAACACTCAATTAGCCCGCATAACCCGCTGACTGTACCGGCGCCCAGAGTAACCGTTGTAACTTGAATGCGGTATGTCATAATGAAAAGAAAAAGAAAATAATAAATAATAAAAATCTTTTAAAAAGGTGTCGCTGACATGCGCGTGTTGCGGATGGCGGCGAGCACATTGTCCCACGGCAGCGTCGGGCCGATCATGTTGATGACCACCTCCGCCACAAACTCGTCCACAAACCCGGGACAGCCTCGCTCGGCCATCGCAAACGCCTTACCCACCTCGACGAGTGACCGAGAGTTGCTGCCACCTTGGTACGTACCCCTCAACTACGACAGGAATATGTGATAACTATCAACTACAACAGGAATACGTGATACCCCACAACTACAACAGGAATACATAATATTCTTCAACTACAACAGAAATACGTGATACCCCTCAAACACAACAGGAATACATGATACCCCTCAATTACAACAGGAATACATGATACCCCTCAACTACAACAACCAGAATACATGATACCTGTCAGCTACAACAACCAGAATACACAACACCTCTCAACTACAACAACCAGAACACATGACACGGGTCTGTGGTCCCTCAACTACAACAGTAATACACGATTCCTCTCAACTAACAATCAGAATACGTGATGCCTCCTCTCAACTACAACAATATATCTCTCTCTACAATATAAGATCTCCTAACTAGATCATACCAAACTCAGCGTCTAATATGGAACAACTTCAATGTCATAGCAAAATCAAATTTTATAACCATGTGCTTAAATATGAAAAGTCAGTTTAACCACTTCGGATCATAAAACTACTACTAACCTCCTTTTTATCGTGTAATCTGTTAATGTCCATGTTTTCACACAAGTTTACACGTTTTCGTCCGCCCTGATCAAGGCTGCTGGAGCTGGGTTTTTGCGGCCGGATGCACTTCATGACGCCATCAAAATAAATAAATATCTGGCACAGAGTTGGCAGCTAGCAGCACTTGTGTGTTTAACAGCCTTGCTGAAGGGCCTGTAACGCAATGGTTTCATAGTTGCCGGCGCGGGGACTTAAACACTGGTCCTCTGGACTCAAAGTCCAACGCCTTAACCACTACACCACATCGCCTCCACTTCGGACCATATAATTCAGATTATAATTTCAAGACGCATACAATGCTGAAGAGAGAAATGCGAAACTAAACTTACCGCTGTCAATAATGGAACGACGGTGGCTGACAGACTGGCAGACTCGGGCCGAAGTCCTCGGTCCCTCGGTTGTCTGTATTGTTGAAATCGATCCTACGGAAAGTATGAATATAATATGAAATAAATAAAAATAAATACAAATATAAAAAATAAAAAATAAATATTCTCGATCAAAAATATGAGTCAATCATAAGCCATTAATTACTCATATTACTCTAACTACTATTATTATCCAAATTTATTGTAATAGAAACAATGCTGCGATTGATGTTGCTTAAGGCGCTGACCTTTCCGGCTTTAGTACTAAATTGTTAAACAATTTATGAGCTAGGCTGCGTTCTAGAGAGTATAGAGCATTTTTCCACGTTTGATTAATATTTATTTATACATTCTATGAATGTGTTGCTTGAGAATAAAATGAGCGTTTCGATTACTATTGTTACAATAATTACAACTATTAATTTAATTACTACCCCACAGCGAAGTGCTGTGGGGTATTGTTTAAGGCATCCGACGAGAGTCCCAGAGACCTGGGTTCAAGCCCCTGCGCCAGCAACTACAAAACTATGGATGGCGTCACAGGCCCTTCATCAAGCCTGCTAAACACACAAGTGTCGCTATCTAATAACCCTGTGCCAGATAATTATTTGTTTGGTTGGCGTTAGGAAGTGCATCCGGCTGTGAAAACTCAGCTCCAGCAGGCCTCATCAGGGTGCAAACGTCACGACCTATGTGAAAACATGGACATTAACCGATTAGACAAAACTAGGCTTTTATACTTTAATTACGTAGCAACAATTGCTGTTGTTAGTTTCTACTAAGGCCGAGTTTTTCCATCAAGCGTTAAAATTTAATCTGAGGTCATGACATCATAACACCAAATGAGCGCACTGAAAGCCTAATCAATGACTAATTTAACTTCACGTGAATGGTTCTTTGGATGTTAATCTCACATTTAAATTCTAACACTAGATGGAAAAATGCGGCGTAAAAGTATCATGAAATTGTTACAATAACTGTATGTTACCATATAGGCCATCTGTAGGTTAGCATACAATGACCAGTGCTCACGCTAACTTCCGTTAAGGTGCGACATTACAAGAATCTAAGGCTAAAATCAACCCTAAGGTCTGACCCAAGGAGGCAAACCAACCCCTAAATTTTGAATTCCCTCTCTAAAATTGGGAACGAGGGGGCGATTATGATAATTTCACAGAAAAAATTTCATATAATAGCCTTCGTAAAAAACATTGCACATTGAATAAAATGTAAAAAAATTATTTTAAAAATCTTTTTTAAAAGTCTCTCTAAGAAAACAAATTTAGTGCAAGCACATTTTTACAAATATCCTGTTCTACTGCCCATCAATAGAAATGCATTGGTACTGACATTTGGTAAGGCGTCAGATAGGGATCTCTGGGGTGCTGGGACCGGAGCGGGACGTCGTATTTCACGCGGTCTCTGAAATAAACCTCATCCATTCAGAATTTGTGAACATAGGTCTTCTTCTTCTTTTTAAAAACATTTAAGGACCGTGTGTGAGTAACGAAGACTATTACAGTCGGGTTCTGTGTAAGAGAGCCGGCACAGAACTGCTCCCCTTCTTTAGTCGCCTTTTACGACACGCGCGGGGAGCTTTGGGGTTCAAGTCTATTCTTTGTTCCCCGACTTGCTGGGGTAAATTACCAACATAGACCGCATACTGCTGAACATAATACTCAATTTACTCAAATTTATGTATTAGTATTTTTATTGTATTATTTATGTATTTATTTATGTTAGCAATCATTGAGTGGTCTCACGTCATTATACAAATGACAAGAGCGCCAAATAGTGGTAAGCAGGCACGATAGCCAACACGACACAGGCCAGCGATATCAGGCTCAGGTTACTTGCTCCGCGAAGAAGAAGATAAACGCAAAATGGTTCTGTTACTGACTGTGATCAATAATGCCTGTAGCCTCAAAACTAATCCTCTTCCCTTAGTTTTAGAGCCGACAAGGAACAGCTAGATATCATCCACTGTGCATGAAAAAATAGCCTACTGCTTTCTATGCACTTTGCCAACCTTTCCCTGGCAGGAGACCTGGTACTCAATTACGCCTGAGTTGAGCGCGACACTGTACGTGAATGGTTTGTCCCACGCCAAAAACAGACTTATATAAATCTCCATAAAATTTGAAACAATAATTATGTCATCACGCATGTGCCGACAATGAACTACTGCAAGTACACAGGCAAACCAAGGGGAGTCACTATATTCTGTATATTGAGGCACGTATGCAGAAAGTGGGGGCAAGGCTCTTCCCCATGGGGCAAACCAATTACAATCGTCCATAACTTGATTGACAGGATCATGACCCACACGCATCCAATCGCAACAATTCAAAGTGATTACCCATAATTCAAATCAACTTCCGTTTTTGCTCAAAAGGTCCTTCTTTCTACAGAATTGCGAAGTTTATGCACGCGCGTTCTAGGCTTCTATTTCTGTGAGGCAAACCCCATCGTAGACCAGAAACATTGAGCTTTATTAATGCGCGGCATTATCACAAGCGAATTAGGACTCGAGAGGGTCAAAAGGCGTATGAACTGCTGATAACAAAGCGCATGAAAAAATAGATAGTTTGCTCACTTCTATAGGAGGGGCAGGATGAGGCCTTGGTGCCTAAAAAACACAAAAAAGCAGAACATTTTCATTCACCATACAAAAAGCGCGTACTTCAAGAATTTAACAGTCTTCTTGAAATTTACAGCACAATAACTTGTACTCTCCGATCTTCATGACTCAATATTCGCAGCTCAATGTGAAGTTATAGCCTATCTGATACATAAGGAAGAACGCAAACCAGACAGTTTAAAAAACTTGCATAGAAGGTAGAACTGTCCAAAATTACTCGTTTAAGCACTTGAACAATTTGCAGTACATAGTAAATAACTAATTTGAACAAGAAATTCATACTTCATACGAGTAACAAAAACCAATAAGCTCAAAAAGCTCAGAAAAACACACACAAAGGCGCACATAACACAATATGGTACCTACAATATATAGATATAGGCTATGCTATATAGCAATGCTATGTCAATAATATGTAACAAAATATAAAGAGACATCATTAAATTATGATGTTATTTTATTTCATAATACTAATTAAGCGCAATCGTTCTATTTTCTCAGTCTGCATGCACTGTATTTATGTGTAGCTATTGACGTCTGTCAGCTAGTCAATATTTTTTTCACATTTGCCTCTTTGAAGTGTAAATGCTATTTCTGTCTAGTGACTAAATCTAGATACCTTTGCCTATATGCAACAACCTAACATGGTTCCATAATTGAGCTGTAGGGGTTAGGCATAAGTGCGAGCCTTCTCGGGGATATTCATCTCCTTTTGTTAAACCTCGTTACTTCTGATGTGACTCGCACTATGTACTTGTATTTTGTCTAGAAGTAATAAATGTGGAAAAAAATTAAATCAATAATACGCAACGGATCGATCAACGTTCTATAAATTTCATGAACAGGGCTACTGGGCTACCGGGGTACAGAGCTCCCAGATCTTAATAATTACAATAATAATATTATAAGAGACCATCCGTCTCTAGTATAAATTGAGTCCCGTTCAACTGTTCGACAAGATTTAATAAATTTCGGTTCACCGCAGCAGTCTTTTCTGACCTGCTAGCCGCGTACAAATTTCTTACCCTATTTTTAGGAGGAACAACAGGCCGAGTATGTCTCACAGGCTTCTCAAGAGGCTAGAAATACAAACATAAAATACATACGCGTTTAAAAAATGGTAAAGCAGCAAAAAGTCTGACCTTTTTTCAAGCACCATCGTGGTTGGCATCAATGAAATTTGTCATAATTTTTACTCAATATAATTTGCGAAGTTATTGGACAATCACTATTATACCAATGACGTCAATAATTAGCAAATGCCCCAAAAATGTATATGAAACTTCTCCTTCTCCAATTCTGATATTTGTAAAACTTTTCAAGCGTATGGTATATTCTAAAAGCAATATCAAATAATCAATGTCAACTATTTGTTTATTCATTATATTAAACAAATCCAACTGAACGTAAAAGATACTAAAGTAACCGAGTAAAGCGCCAACTCAATCTTCATCACTTGTCGAGATCGAGATCGACCCATAGCACTGATTAATCAATGAGCGCGAATCACGGCTAACTCTAGTTTTTGAGACTGCTCAAGCATTCTGCTTAGTCAGTTACTACCTCATTGATTTTGCTGCATTATAGTGAAGAAAAAATATGAAAAAGGCTTAAAAATAGCGCCATGCCAGACAGACTGGTTGAGGCTCGCTGCATGTCGAGGAGGAGGCTGGAGTGGATGGTTTGCTAAGCAAAGTCGCAGTCACAAAGTCGCAGTTGCAAAGTCACATAATCGCAAAGTCGCGGTTGCAAAGTGCACTTTAACTAAAATATCCGACTAGGGGTTAATAGCTCCATCTCGACCTGGTTCATGCATTTCAACATAAACATATTTCTTCTAACTTCACCGTTAGGTGTTCACAACCACTAACCAACCGCCTTTTTCCATCTATTCTGTTAATGTCCGAGTTTCGACACAGGTTTAGACGTATGCGCCCTTGTGAGGACTGCAGGTGCTGGGTTTTTACGACCCAATGCCCTTCCTGACGCCAATCAAATAAATAATTATCTGGCATGGGGATAGCAGCTAACGACACTTGTGTATTTAACAGCCTTACCGAAGGGCCTGTAACGCCATGGTTTCATAGTTGCCGGCGCCAGGACTTGATCCCTGGTCCTCTGGACTCGACGCCTTAACCACTACAACACAGCGCCTTGCTGTTCACAACCACTGTTAGTGGCAAAATTTACCCCCTCTCACCTTCGGCTCAGGAACAGGTTCCGGGGCCATCTGGACCGGCGGAGGCTCGATGACCGGCGGTGGGAGGATGGACTCCCTGACGCGGGGGGGCTTGTAGGTCACCGTGCCCCAACTCCACTCAACTTCTGTGGCACCGTTCTCTCTACACAACATCGCAATAATATAAATAATATTCACCATTTTGGACATCAATTCTAATGCATTACAGGCAGGCATGTAACGCCATGTCCATGTTAACACAGGTTAGACGTTTCTATTGGAGCTGGGTTTTTACGACCGGATGCCATTCATGTCACCAACAAGAATAATAAATTACTCTGGGCGATGATTATCAGTAAGCGACACTCGTGTGTTCAACAGCCTTGCTGAAGGGCCTGTAACTCCATGGTTTCAAAGTTACTGGCGCAGGGACTTGAACCCAGGTCCTCTGGACTCGCAGTCCAATGCCTTAACCACTACACCACAGCGCCTCGCTCTGAATGAATGCTGACGTTGCAAAGTTCTGCAATGAACTTTGCAGCTAAAAAAGATGTAAAATTAAGCTTAAAGCAACAAGTAATAAGTGTGCATTCCTGAAAATTAATTTTTTATAATCAATTGATTTATCTAAATTGATAACCTCTCCATTGATTCACTAAGTCACTAAGTATTTGCTAAAATCTATATATGCACAATCAGCAAAACGTTCACGTCATCTGTTTTCTTCTGAACGACAAGTTCTATACCGTCAAATTGCAAACCTATCGATCAATAAGCACAAGGTTCACACAGCACACACAAAAATGTCATACGCAAATTTACATCAACATTTACATCCAAGAATATATAACCATACTTAGCGCTCACGGATTGTAATATATGCTAATTTTGGAGTTTCCCCCATATTTGCAGACTTATTTGTTAATTTAAATACATTATCAATCAAACATGACCACAAATTAACTATTCCAACCCTGAATCTAAACCTAACCCATACCCTGTCAAACACAAACGAAATCCTAACCTAAACCGAAGTAAAACTGAATCTAACGTCAAAAATTGTATTCAAATTAGGGTGCAGGCGCGGCGAGCATCCGAAAATTAGCATATACTGCGATCTTTGAGCCGCTTCTTATAACCAACAAGAACTAACACGATTGCATACAATGGGACCCAAGAATTGATAAGCATCTAGAGCTGACACAAAAGCATAGAACGGGATCCAAGAATAGATAAGCGTCTAGAACTGACTCATCGCTATCGCTGTCGTTGTCAGAGTCCACGTCTGCTCCCACCTCCGCTCTCCACTGCTTGAACCTCTCTATGATATCAACGAGGTACGACGTCTTCCTCGCTTTCAGAATGAACGGCATCTTCAACAACTCCTTCGCCGACAATCGCTGCAACCACCAACCAGACGACACCATCTAAATTCTATCATACTCTACATCTAATAATATTACACTGGAGGCTTGATATATACAAAATCAAGCGATTTCACATTCTTCATTGCTAAGATACTAATATCACAAATTTACAGGCACATTTTATTAAAAATTTAACTACTATTCACTTCAAAGAAAAAGATCCATTAATTTTGTGCCGAATCAATTACAATGCCATAATTCTAAGAATCACTTGTCATTGGAATTTATATAGAAGCACACCGCCAATTTTACAGTAATTGCTGTAACAGTGTGCGACAAAGCAAAATCATAAAATCATCACACAAAACTCACTTTTTCTGGGTCATGGTTCAGACACTTTTCGACAAACTCTCTGAATTGTCTTGAGAAATCCGCCCCGAGCTGGGGGGGATCGTTCTTTGGAATGTTGAAGAGAACCTTCATGGGGTGCACATCTGCATTAGGCGGCTGTCCCCTCGCCAGCTCTATGGCCGTTATACCAAGGCTCCAAATATCAGCCTGCAGAGTATAAAACAATTCACAATTCAATCAGCCTCATTTAAATCATTATACAGCTCCATAGGTTCTGTCCTAAATCTAAGTATAAATATCATTGAGATTATGGATGATAATAAAGAAATAATAATAAAGGTAAAAATTCCAATCAGTTAATTCTTTCAATGGGTTAGACTTCTAACCTTGAGCTATATTAGACACTAGAGTAGAAATTTCATCTATGTGATCAATTTAAATTGCATATTTTAAATTTATTTTAAATTGCAAATATCAGTTAGTTGCTCAAAGGGGTACGAAAGAGTTTGGACACTGAAATTTATCACGATGCTGGTGGAGGTTCACAATTGCTTCTGAGGCCCCTATATGATTCTGGGGCTCCCTCTGGGTTCCCCAATGCCTCGTGATGCCCCTGACAGCCCTTTCAGCCCCGAGAATCGCCGGGTAACCCAGCTAGTATTTTTATATGACCCTTATATGTATGCTAATATTAAAACTTGACAGCACCATATATTTCACATTTTACGTGACATCATATACTTCACGCTAAAATCAAAGAACAATAAAACAATTTTTATTTTTTATTTTTTTTTTTCGAATGGCTTATTAATTTTAATTTGAACGTACATTTTATTCACAGAATGCACAGATATAAATTTCTAAAATACATTTCTAAACTAATGTTCAATGTAAAGATATGGGATATGTCCCACTAAAATACATTAAAATACATTAGAATACATTAAAATACATTAGAATACATTAAAATACATCAAAATACATTGTCATACGTTAAAATGCATTCAAATACAATGAAAAACAACTAAATATATTTAGAGTACATTTAAAGTCTGGTAGTCGCCCGGTGGGGAGCCCCGTGGGAGAGGAATACTAATAATTTAAAATTATTAGTATGCTCTGATTTATGAAATCTTGTTAGCAGAGCTACGAAAGAGCTAGTAACCCTGTGCAAGGACATAAACATAAAAGGTGTATGGTCGAAAGATTTCACAAAAGTCATAATAATACCGATAACTAAAAAAGCAAATGCCAATGAATGTAGCGAATACAGAACGATCAGTCTGATTCCCCATGCTTCAAAGATTGTGCTGAGAATAATCACTAAAAGAATTGAAGGGAAGGCAAGGGATGCTATAATATAAGTAAAACGCAGTTTGGCTTCAGAAAAGGCATGGGTACAAGGGAGGCGATAGGGGTAACGAGGATATTGTGTGAAAGGAGCTTGGAATTTGGTAATGACGTGTATGTTTGCATCACAAATTTTGAAAAAGCATTTGATAGAGTAAACTGGGTGAGAATGATGAACATTTTGAAACGGATAGGAGTAGACTGGAGGGACCGCAGAATGGTGGGAGAGTTATATATGAATCAAGAAGCCATTGCGAAGGTCACGATGAGTACTCAGAGCCCAAAATAATAGGGAGAGGAGTGAGACAAGGATGTTCGTTATCTTTGCTCTTGTTCTCGCTGTACGTTGAGGAGATGATAGAAGAGGCAATGGAGAGTGTGCATGAAGGGGTCAAAGTGGGAGGCTATCAGCTGAAAGACATTCGATTTTCAGACGATCAAGGAATGGTTGCAAACACTGAAAAGGGTTGCAATTGATACTGGATTAATTAAATGATGTAGCAAAAACATATGACATGAAGATAAACGTGAAGAAAACTAAGGTCATAAAAATATTAAAAAATGGAGGAGCTATTAATATTGTCATAGAAGGAAAGGAAATTGAGCAACTCAGCAAGTTCAAATATCTGGGAGCTTCGATTACTGAAAATGGGAGGTGTGACACAGAAATCAGGACGAGGATAGGAATGGCAAGGGATGCCTTTACCAAGCAAAGGGAGCTGTTGACTAGAGGGCTGAGC
>JAQIWG010002642.1:0-19807 GCA_034695025.1 Chamaedrilus cognettii | reverse complement strand
GAGATCTGCCGTTGGGTGGGCGTCCAAACAAACTTGGAAGCTAGACCACCACAAGCGGAGTTCGATCACGGCACCGAGGAAGACGCGGGGCCCAACAGATGGCCGCACGTATTGAAGCGTGATGTAGTCTGGTGTTGTTCTGCGCGAGACGATTGCGTGGGCCGTACACGCTTCTTGCCCTTACATCCTTCTTCTCCTTCACACCCTTAATTCTCCTAGAGCGTCTGGAACACGTGACAACGTAGAATCCGGATGTTGATTATGCGAGGGACTGCGGGGGAGTGGCATTTGATAGAGCTTATATACTTTTCTCAAAGAAATTCAGGCGCTGGGGCTAGTCTCAGATGTTCAAGCTTTAAATATGTCTAATTTTCAAACGACTTTTAATGATGAGTGAAGTAGTGGAAGATATTCTTACTTTTGGACTATTCTTAGCGGTCAAATCGATCGATTTACCACCGTGGTGGGTCATATAGCCCTTCCCCCTTCTTGGATCAGGCACTAGGCACGTGATTGCATCGTCGCCTGGAAGCGTTGGACTACTTTTTGTTCAGTGGAGGCTTGAAAGTCTAGCAATGAGAGTAGACTGTTCAACGTTGAAATGTATTATTATAAAGTCACCTAAAACGAGCACTACAGAGCGATCAGTTGTAGCAAGATAGTGTGATGAAACTTTGCCTGATCATCTAATTATCAACGAGATACTCCGCGAATAGGCCCTATAGTAAATGGGAGAGATCGACATCCGCGGCATACACTTACATACAAGTACAGTAGCCTAGGCGACCAGTGACAAACACTCTCAGATAAACACCCTCGCGCATTAAGTAAGCCGCTGGACGTAGGGTGGCTGATTAGCCGAACTTCCAGTTTGACTTAGAAATCAAGATACAGACTTCATAATATCCAATTGAAGTCAACAGGACGCTGCATTCAACACTAATCCCCACACACTGCGGCATTACGTATAACCTATACCGTCTGCAAGAATTCACCGTCTTTTAGTTTTGTTGGGACAGCATGCAGGATTAACTGGATATCGATTCGCCGCAAAGGCACAGCCGAACGGAAACGTTATACGAGCGGCGTACGATCTAAAGCCTAAGTTGGCCTATAGGCCAACTTAGGCTACCTCTCGCCTATGATCGGTTCTCTCTATTGCCGAGATTTTTCTGACTGATGTCAATGAGATCATACTAATGCCTTCTTTAAGGCAGACGTTGCCAGTGTATCGTTGTGCAGCATACTTGGAGCTAAAACGAAGATGTTTATCGACGACAAGTCCGTCGTTTCGAAAGGATATGATATATTAGGCAGTAACAAAGGCCCCACAAGATGTATTCTATAAACCTCTTTACGATTCACATTCAACACCGCGTTAATCGATGACAAAGTCGAGCTCCGACGCTTTTTGATGTGTATAGGGACAACAGAACCAGGCTGCATATACAATTGTTATGGCATTAAGTTATGGAGACCTATTAAGTTTGCTGAGGTTTTTAGATAGCGCAAAGTAAGCGTTTCAATTGACGCTTCGTCGATTACAAAATGCAACGAGTCCGCGTCTTGAATTTAAAGGATTGGACCCACGTGAAGTCTTTGAGTCAACCTGCGCGTCCTGTTAATTGTGCGCAATCCGTTGTTTCCACGTAGGGGGGGGGGGCTCTGCTGCCATAGGCCCATATACCGCTCTTCTTCAAATCTGGAAATATTCAATTTTCATTCATTCAATTATTTCAATTTTTCCAAAACACTATTATCATCGTCCGATGAACGACGGGGTATTACAAACGGGCGCTCGGTCGCGGAGGCCGATATCCAGGCTCAGGGTTCGCCTCCTTTTCTCAGCGCCGAGTTCAATCTGCACTGCGCAACGCACAAGGGCGGATCTGAAACTGTTTGCAGTGGGGGTGGGGGGTGGAAGAGGGGGTTAATATTTCAACAAATTTGTTAAGACCGAAGGGATCGATTTACGATATGCAAGGACTAAATTCGGTCACGATGGGTGAGGGGTACGTGCGTCATCGTGGGCAGGATAGTCTCGGGCGATTCAGGCAAAAGTTACGAGAGAGGAGAGTCGTCCCAGGTTTTGGTCCACCTGGGAGGGAAGCCGGATCACAATTCATCATTAAAATACTACCGTAGTCCACTGTTTATCTAATTTGATTTAATCACTCTACTGGAATTCTTGAATATGTAGGGCCTAACTACTACACACGAAATCGTAAATTAGTCTAATGTCTGGAGTCCTGGTTGGTGTACGTTGGCCCACACCATGGGCTCAGGCTACCGTCTAAAATAACATGAGCAGAATGAATTTGTTGGTCAAACATTGAATATAGCATCTTGAATAATTTTTTGAGCGTGTAAACATTGTAGACATTCCGGCAACTGAAGAAAGCGAGCGTAGGAAATCCTAGTCTGAAACAGGCGTCATCTGTCGAACGAGAGTTTTGGCCTTTCTTTACTGCGACTAAAACTGGCATTATCGTCTAACGAAAACTACCAATACACGACTAGTTCCTGAAATTCGCTTTAGGCCCGACATTTCAATCAAGTGGGTTTGATATGAGATCAAGATTTTTACTACCAAAAACACCGCGTAAAAAAACGAAAGATCCGAACGCACTGATAAACGTAAGATACAGGCAGTGATTCGGTGATTATGACGTCATGATTTCGACTCCGCATCCGGACGCTTGACAATAATAGCAGGCTAGTAATTAAAATTGCACAATTTACCAGGCAAAACGACGGTGAAGCCTAATCGCGTATACTGAGTATAATCACATGTCTGTCAAGACTAAATGGCATTATAATCGCCCACCAGTCACATCACTGAGGCATAAGTGCATGGTCTATTGGGCCTATACAAGAATTAGGCTATTGTAAATGTGGAGACCAACCAAGTTGTAGAGACCATGGAGTAAAAACTAGAGACCATGAAGAGTGTTTAAGACACAATGTGGAAGCCACGTTTAAGCATAGTAAGAAAGGGATGATACATGAAATGCCTCTCGGGTAGTTTTCAGAACGAAATGAATCTCTCACAGCATCCCCATCGCCTTATGATGTTTAAACCGTAAAATTCATTCAAATAATTCCTGGGCTATAATACACAGGGACGTTATAAACAATCAGCTCCAATATAAACTTCTAGCTTAACATGGGTACGGCGTCACAGGCTTGCATGTAAAACATTAAAATGGACGTCAACTACGATGATAATTATATTTTGTTATTTATACTGACTTTGTATACCCCTCCCCACCCCTGATAATTCACACACCTTCCTCGGATGCAAAATCCCGTAACCCGATAATATTCATTATGTTTTCGTTATACTACTGATGTTCAGTCTCCTATAGCAGCATAATTATTATGCGTTGTGCAATTGTGCATACAGTAGACCCTACCGTAAATGCTTATTTATTCAAAGGTACGATTAGGTTACAAGACTATAGCACAAAACATAGCCTATGCTTGATAGTCAGAGCTAATATGCTCCTTTGTTTTCTATTTCAATCCCCCCCTACTCACTGTGACTCCAGCAGGTTAGCCACGCGTGACCAACCTAATTATTTGTCGCTTGATGTCCTCCGTATTCGTCGCATACACAAACGGATTGATGCACATGTTCAAAAACCCGGCGAACGTCGCAAAAAACTGCAAGTCATTTGAAAGAATGCTTCGATTCACAGTCACGATGCTCGTAAAATAGACCATGTTGTTCGGAAACCAACAGACGGCAAAGATAATCGATACGAACACGAGCGTTTTGATTATATTCAACTGATTGCTCGACAGGCGTTCACTTTTCGGCTGACTAACCGCAGATTCCACAGCGGCAACTTTCGCCAAGCGTCTCACCACAACTAGAATGTGCGCGTAGCAGTATATAAATATGAGAAGCGGCACAAAATAGTGCCAAATAATCAGCAAGACCGCGTAGACCGTTGATGAGTTGCCGACGAAGAAGCTCAAACTGTAGACGCACCAGCCGTCCCTCACTTCCATGGTTGCGACCGCAGTGAAAGTGTTGAGAAACCCGCTGGCGACACACACCGCCATCGCCGCGCTGATCATCCACTTCCTGAAGTACTTCCTATGCGACACAAAGTGAACGATGCTCCAGTATCTCTCAAGCGTGATGAACACGAGACTGGTTATAGAGGCGTGAACGCCAACGAAAAGCAGGAATTGGTTGAAGAAGAGTCGACATACCGCGTCACCCAGAGCGCCCGTAAAACTAAGGACTGTCTGCTGAACGGTGAATGTGGCAAAGAGTAGGACGCTGGAGCAAAAGTCCAGCACGACTTGGTTTAGGATGACGCGGTTTGTCGTGTGACCACGGAGGTTCTTCGACAGCAGAGCGAACAGAACTACCCCGTTGGCCAACGTTCCCGATGCGCCCAAGGATATCAGCACGGCGTTGAGCGTCGAGAGACCTGGGGTGGATTTGTAGCCTATCAGAGAGTTGTTCGATGTAGTTCCGGGTGTGCTCGTGTTATTCATTGCGAAGAAGATGCGTTTTGCGCGTCTGTGTACCTACATGTAGGCCTACTTGGTTGATTTTAGTGTCAACCGCCCTCCGCTGAATTTGAACGTCAATGTTTCTTCAATCTGCAGAAACATTGTAAACTATCAATATTGAAAAATCAGCGAAAAATCACTCAAAAACCGGTTATCAAACGCAGTTTTACGTGTTAAAAAGTCAAATCACGAAATATCTCGCACGCATAAAAAATTATATTGTTACCGATTAAAAATAAACCGTTAATGGATCTATATTAGCAACGGCTATCATTAGCCTAGCTTATTTGTTTTGATAGATGACGTCCAAAAAGAATTTATTTCACACTCATTTTGCCCCCCCCCCCTCCCAGAAAAAATTTGTAGGCTCAAAAATCCATAAACTTAAAATTACTAACCAGTCGCAGATTCGTGCGGTTGGATGTATTTTAACCCACAAAATTTGGTCAATCAAAATTGGGCTAATCATGAATCTGTTCTAATTCTTGCACATTGCCTTGTTAGGCTAGCGATAAGCAACGCCGAAGTTTGTTCGCGAGCACAAAATGACCAAATTACGAGCCATTCTCAACAAATTCTCATATGAACAGCTTTGAAGGAAAAGGTTAATAGATCATTTTATTTGATTGCATTAAACGAATTCATCGTTATTTAAAAAAACAGCGTTTAATTGAAAAAACAACCGAAATTTGAAAAATCTTCCTTCTATCAAGACTTCTTACATGATACAGCAATACAGTAACAGTGTTGCTTTCACACAAGTTTCATATTTCAAGACAACCTGAGACGCATCAACTTTTAGCGCGCATTGAATTCGATTGATTGCAGAAATGCTGCGCGCAACAACATTTTATAAGCTTAAGTACTCCTGATGCAGTAGGCTCTATAGGCTGGTACAACCGCGACAGTTTACTAACTCGACACTAACGCGAGCTTACTAATAAACTTTTCTGCTAAATGTACCGAAGCATTTCGCACTGCTACCTTAGTGTAGCCGACGTCATCGTTTAAACAATAGCGAACGGATTGGAATAGGCATCAGGTGTCAGTCGCATAGAGCGGGGTGGGGGAGGGGGATCCATAAGGGAAGCGGCCGCCCCGGCGCAAAAAAATTGAGAGAGCGCCAATTGGATGTACAGGTCAAAATCAACAGGGAAATATTCATCAGCAACCTCCCTTCCACCCAACCCCCCCAGAAAGTCTGATTGAAATAGAAAAACGTCATCAGCAATCCCTACCTTCCTGTCCGTCCTGAAGATATAGTGAAGAACTTTCTCTTTGACGTCATTAAGGTTGTTACATACATATGGGGGGGAGGGGGGTGCCTTGTCAGGGTTTGTCTCCGGATCTCGTGAACTGCTGCTGCGCCACCGACAGCAGTGTAATCCTGGAGCGGACTAAAATGTAGCTTACAGTGAGGGTCTTTTACGGACGGGTGTGGAGACGTATTCTCGCGGAGGGGTGACTAATAATTGCGTTCGACCATTTACTTAGAGTCGCGTCGTGCGCAACCCCCGGCTATTATTTCGTTCGATAAACAACACTTCCGATTAGGCAAATTAACTTGTGACACGCTGTTTCCTTTATGCGCTCGAAAAGTTACACGACCTGCATGTAAAGAAGCAGTGCTTGTAGAATCGAGGCATGGCCGCTTCGCGGCATGGTTAGCTGTTGGGGGGAGGGGGGGGAGGGGAATTATGCCATTTTTTGATTCAAAATTTGTCATTCCATTTCTTTGGGGGGCATCCCAAGGTGCCCCCTAAGCCACATTTGTTAGGTGAGGCAGGGTAGGTATGGGGGAACCCCCAAAATGCTTTTAATTTATTTCATTTTATTTTGTCCATGGACTCAAAACGAGTCCAGTTGACCGAGAGAGGTGATCATTGCAGAAAATGAGAGGGGGTGAGGGGGAGCGGGTGGAAATGGCTCCCCTTTCTAAGTGGAATAAAAATTCAAAATTTTGAACAAAAATTAAAACGCTAGAGGCAATTTACATGTCTGAATATCATATCAGGTTCGATTTCAAATGATTGAAAAGGGATCTGACTTAATAAGTTAGTTTATTAAAAGTTAAATTTAAAAGAGTATGTAGCTGAATAATGAATCCAGAACTATATTTGGCGAAGCGTTGTGGCCTAGTTGTCTAAGTCGCGGACTTAGGATTGTGAGTGTGTCAGAGAGTCGGTTCGAACCCCGGTCGCGGCAAAAGATTTCGAGTCACTTCGTGCACCCATGGCAAAAGGTGCTTAATTTCGTCAGCCCTGCAAATAATAATTAATAAAATTCAATCGGGTGGAGTGCAGTACAAAAGTTGAGGTTGAAGTTGAAGTTGATATTACCATAGCGATTGCGTGCTAAATAGGCCATTATTCGGATTCTCGCGAATTTACTACGTCAGAAACATGAATAATGTGAAGGGCCAAAAAGCACATTTGGTTCTTTTTGGACGATTATTTTCATCGCACGACAAGCGCGTGAGCCTCAAAAAGAACCAATTTGATCGTAAAAGCACATGAGCACGCTGGTGTGGTTACTGGTTGATTGACGGTTCCAGCCTAGATGTATACTTGATCATGCACGGACGTCAAGTACGTTTTAAAATCAATGTCTGCGTCCTGCCTCTGATGTTGTACTTATGATGAGACTGCGACACACAGAGAACGCGCATCGTTAATTATTGCGATGAACTGTGATTGCACTCTGTAGATCAGGGAATTTCGCAGACCCCCTGGGAGGGTTCGACCTCCAGTTTTGGTTGAACACGGTCAGAAAACCCCCAAACGGTTGACCCCCTGGGGGTTGTAATAGTATGATGTGTATATAGGTGTGGGGGTAAGAATTTGTCAAAAAGCCCCTGTCCGAGGAAAAGTTGTACTTTTAGATGTTAAAGGTGAATGGAATAAAAATAAGCGTGTTAAGAATGTTAAGAATGATGTTAAATGGAAGTAGAATGGCAGTAGGCTATTGCTAAGCAAAGTGAATGTTGTTAAAGATGAGAAGCACTAATATAAGAATAGTCTTAAAATTTTCCGTCATCAACCCCCCCAACCCCCGATCGTAAATTCAGCACAGAAAAAAGTGGCCAAATTCCTCTTAAATAATTTCTATGACACCTGGAAAAATTCTTGCGAAAAACACTGCTGCAGATTCGGGCAAAAAAATAACCGCATGCGCCCTCTCTCAATACTGCTGCGTGGCATTTCTTTGAATAAATACAGTACGCGACAATCCAGCGGTGGTTACAATACGGGCCTGTTAGTTACAATTTGCGTTCTATTTAGATTAGGGAAATTATACACGCTAGGGGTTTTCAAAGTAAGCAAAGTTCGCGTTAGTCTATTTGTATTTGATAACAATAATATCGTAACGCCATAGTATGCCTACTAGTCTACAGTAGGCTAACTTTTGTTAGTTGGCTAATTTATCCAGGCTAACTTGGCGTGACTATAGAGAAGTGTATCAGTGTTTCAACCTATAATTTGGAGAAGTGTCCCAGAGCGGGTACTAGTCACCTCGTGGTGATCTAAGCGGCCAACTGTGTGACACTGACTAGGTGGGGGGGGGGGGGGGGGGGCTAGTAAAGACACACCACAGATCAGTTCTGCAACTTTGTTAAACTTCGTTCAAAAACCCAACAACGGTTGAGTTCTTGATTTGTCATCAATGGCCCATTTCATACCGAGTGCTGTAGTCCTGGTCAAAAAAACCAAGTCTATACTGACATGTGCGGGCGAAACGACGCTTTTTCCTATTCGTGCACAAGTGGCCGGGGGGTGGAGGGGAGGGGTGTTCATGAAACTTTTTGAGGCTATTCTTAGCACAGTGCACATTAACTTTTTCGGCCTTTCTTAACGTGCATATTTTTTAGAGGCCATGCTTAACAGTGCATATTCATTTTTGAGCTTATTTGACCGGTACGAAATTAAATTTTACTTTAAAATCGCTTGCATGCCCGTGATACGCTATAGCGTGATAGCCTACCCGTGTTGCAGTACAGAAACAATTCCACAAAAACATTCCACAAAGAATGGATAGGTTATAATTGCACTCCAAAATAGTCTCAATACTGACATAGACCTGTTCTCAAAAGCACTGAATTTAAACAATATTAAATTGATCAAGCGCACGTGGACTGGGACATTTTTTAAAGTGTTCGCAACTTTTGACATTCTGCCCTCGAACATCGTCAATTTTTCACGGGACTTCTTGCACTAGACTTGACAAAGTGTCACAGGACTTGCATCGTTTGAATGTATTGCCTGTATTGAATATCGTTGCGTGCAATGTCTTTTTGTTCGCAGCTGTACCCCTTCGAACTAAATAGTCACAAGAAAATATTTGTATCTAGAGGAAATCAGGATAGAAACGAATGATGCTGCCAAATACAGTGCAGATTTTGCAAAAAAAAGCCAGAAAAGGAATGAGCTCATGTATAGACTTACTAAATATCGCGCTGAATTGATATTTAATAGATAGCCTATAGGGCTACTTACAAATTTGCAATATTGTGACTTTCAGTGAATCTTTATTTATAGCGTATATAAAGACCTGCTGTTAGGCATTTGGATAGCCTATACGCTTAGGCCCATCTTGTTCATAAGTGATATTTTCTGGCCGTGATTACCGAACGCTTGCGATGAAATAAACAAATTCATAAGTAGGCCTAAACTTATACGTAGCAAATGGTTAGCCCAATCAGAACTACAGTGTGGGCTGTAAAGGCAATTGGTAGCAGAGACTATAAAGTTATAGCGGTCGACAATATCAATAATTTGTAAGAATGCAAATAAAATATTCAGAGGATTGATGTCGACGATTGGCTTCGTCTCGCCAATCAGAGATGTGAAATAATGACACAAGCGTGCATCATGTAACGAAGTAGAACGAAACACAACATTATCCCGCTCATTTCGTGCCTTCCCGTAGCCTAGCTAAGGCATCATAGACTTCAGAGTAGGGTAGCATACAATGTAATTACACGAACTTTACCGTATGCGTTAGCATGGATTAACCAAGTTAGGCATAACAACGGGCAATAACTTCAAATGCGTTAGCATGGATTAACCAAGTTAGGCATAACAGCGGGCAATAACTTCAAAAGACACGTGAAAGCGAGACGGCAGTGTTTGACGGTCTTTGATGTGTCAGTTGTGTTGCAATCGCCCTTCGTGCGTACGCGGTAGATAATGCCAATTCGACATAATTCATTGAGTTCAATTTAGGCATTTGGCAATTTGAATAATTAAAAGTTTCTGGATCGTGAATCTGAGGAGGAATAATTTCACACTCGACCGGAGTTCGTGACTCGCTGCCATTCTGAGGCGAAAAGTCGGCGTTCTGCCGACAGGCGAAACTTCGTTCAAGCGTTTGAAATAGCAGTCCAGAAATACGTCGTAAGGCGGTCATTCGGCGTATAAAAGCAGCACCTCCTTGCAATAGCCCGTTTTTGAGAAGATCCGTAATCAACTGCTGCTCGCTTATAACTCTCAAAAATATAATGCCATTGTCAGGTTCGTCCAACATGTGCGCAATAAAACTGGGCTTTTCGAAAATGATTCTCAAGGACACATTTTGAGGTATAGCTTAATTTTGTATAGCTCACTGAATAATAAAACATAATAAGGATTGAGTAATGAGCCGTTGCGTCACGCATCCCACAACTGTTGCGCTATACTGAGTAGTATCAATGCTTGCAGACGATTTCTATTCATGGCGTATAATCAGGTTAATAACTTCACTTCATTGATGTAGGCTTCGATAAAACTGTGACGAAAGCAACACCGCACTCAACCTTTCCGTCGTTAAACAGTATTTCAACGGAATTCTACTCTGACTGTCTACGGTTTGAAAAACAAACATGGCCACCAATAACTCCCAATCGACACCTGAGTACTTCGGTAACGCAACATCGTCGACAGCATCGTTGACCGTTCAGCCCTTTCAAATCTGCATACTCATCATCGGCTCCGTGGGACTGTTAGCAAATGCCATCGTACTCTTTACATTTGGATCCAACCATGAGACTCGCAAGAGGACCACCAACCTTCTTATCATGAACCAACTGACGCTGGACATGTGCTCCTGCGGATGTATCATAATCACCCAATCGATCACAGTTGCGAGCGGGTACCTGAGCGGACTATGGGGTGTCGTAGACTGCTTTCTTTTTCTGAGCGACATGGTGCCGTTCGTTACCCTGGTTGGATCCATGGCCAGTCTAGTGGTCATAACTTTTGAGAGATACGTCAAGATCGTTCACTCCATTGCACATCGCAAGTACTTCAGAACGTGGATGGTGTACGTTGGAGTAGCTGTCACGTGGATCAACGGCGTTCTTCTCAATATTGTTGTTTACTGGACGTCACGGGTAGTGGATGGAGTCTGCTTGTCCTTTGCCTTCTGGCCGAGCAGTGGTGTTCAGGCAAGTACGAGCGTCATAGCGAATCTTAAATCTGCCACATAGTGGTGCAGTAGGGATAAGCTTACTGCATAAGTCTGCATGCTGTCTTAGTCTTACATGTAAGTCAACATGTAGCCTAGGTTAACGCTATTCAAATTTAAATGGGCTTGGTAATAAGGATCCGCATAGGTGTAGGCCTATAGATTGTGCATGTGTGTAGGCTATATAGTGTTATTGCACAGATTATGAAACGACGCGGACACGTGTTTTTGAACTTCAATGACTGATCGTTTATACATGGAGCCTATGTACAACGTGTGGCGTACGCTCTAAAGCCAGACACATTTTAAGAAATTTAAATCTTAATGATTTTTCTGCGTCCTGTTGGAGGGTGTTTCGTGTGCAGGTTGCGTACAGCGCGTTTGTGCTCGCCTGGGAGTACTTTTTACCCCTCGTGCTCTTCGCTTACTTCTACGGACACATTTTTGTCATCATCAGAACGAGTAATCGAGTGTTTGCTGGAGCAAACAGCCAATCAAATAACGCGAGCAATGTAAGTACAAGTAGGCCTACAAGGTACAATATTTACATTATACGCTGTAGACTAGATTGGAACACTCATTTTATTTAATATACAAGGATTATTCAATTATATCAAGTGTTAACGTTTATTAGATAGCCTTCGCTTACATGGCAGTTGACAAAGCAATACTTAAGAAGTTTTGCAACCTTGTACACTCAACGTTTCGATAACTCGCAAAGAAGTATAGCGTTTTGATGCTAGCGGTACCTACAGTAAGCCTACAGAGAACCAACCAGAAATAAGTACATGTAAGCTTAGTACTAATGAATGACCTATTTTCAAAATCCCATCAGTGCCCCGTTGGATACAGTTTCAAATGATTTAAGACTGCTGCGATCTCACATTTTATAAACGAACATGGATTTTCGACCATGGGTGTTCATGCCATATCACTAGCCACTTCTTAAAGGCACTAATTTAAGATTTTGCCCATCAGTTCATCTTTATCACCAAAAAAATTGATTTTGGGATTTTCGATATCTTCTATCAATCATGAAGATGTCCAATTCATGTCTGTGAAGTGTGTAGTATGTGCCTGCCTATGTTACGTTACAGAAGAATAAAAGTCAACGCAACATCATCAAGACTCTCCTCAGTGTGACCGCTGTATTCGCAGTCTGCTGGGGACCGAATGAAATCTACTTCCTGTTAGTCCTACTGGGCCTCAACCTAAACTTCACCAGCCCCGTTTACTATTGGACGGTGGTTTGCGCCTTTCTCAACGTTTGTCTCAACCCCTTTGTTTACGCGTACAATCATAAAACAGTGAGGAATCAGGTGAACAAGTGGCTGCGTATTGATATGAATAAGAGCAGAATAACTGCAGGTCCCGCGTCTGGACACTCGCAGCATACAAACGTTCCAGAAAGGTAACTTAGTTTCTGTTTTGTTCTTGGATTAAATTTTTTTTCACACTTAGCCAATTCAATTTTCGTAAGAAGAGCTCATAATATTTTTGCGCTTTCTTTTTGCAGGAGAAAATGCATTTGATGTGCTTACTTTTAGCTGTAATTATGGATTTAATTTTCTACAATTAGCTGTGATTATGGATTTAATTTTCTACAATTATGCTAAAGTCTAACTTTTTCTTCAATTGCTGTTTCAGATCTCAAATGAATTGATTCGGCATTATGAGTATCGACACTATACTTGAACTTTTAACCGCACGGATATCGAACAAGTAACCTAGTTGATGACTGGAATTAACTAGTAACTGCCAATAACTGTCAAAAAATTGCTTGCCATATTTGCGACAATTTGTGACCTGACAATTATTTGATTGAAATTTCTGTGAAAAATCCGGTGGTTTTGTGATGTACAGACCCATCAGACATTGTGTACTGTTGAGTGACTGAAGTGCTATGGTATACGGTACCTTGACCCTTTGCCGCTAAATCCTTTATAAATTATGTTTTCACTGCGCCCCTTTCAATCGATGAATCTAACTGTCTCCGCATTGTTCAGGAGCTACATTATGTATAAATTGCAGTGCGGCGAGGCAAAATGTGGCCAAAAATGGCTAATAGATTTCAAGTGTTAGGCTCAAGGCGGCGGCCTAGCGACTAACATTCTGATGGAAGCAGTGGAAAGGACACCACTCGGCAAGGAAGACCCTAGTCCGCGCTTGGCCGATAAGCCAATTATCCATGTGGTAACTTTTCTGACGCCTCTTGCTTTTAAAACTAAGACTAATGGTGAAATAATTATGAAATGAAGTGGTTAGATAGAAAGTCTTGCAATGCTTACTTTAGAACACAATCTAAAACAGTATGCATTTCATTATCGCAGTAGACCTAACGGCTGACAAGTGCTACGTAGGCCTACGTGTTGGGCTGTCGACGCTTACCCCAGCTAGTCGGGGAACAAAGAATATATTTGCGGGCCCAGAGCTCCCGTGAGAGGCCAAAAAGGCGAATAAGGAATTGGGAGCAGTTCTCTTGCGGCTATCTTACACAGAAGAGGACTGTAATGGTCTTCGTTACTACACACGGTCCTTAAATTTCCAAAGAAGAAGAAGCTGTTGACGCTACATGTTTACGTATCAATGCGCAAGTGCGATAGGCATACATTTCAGCTGCTGAATCTTTCTAGATTGAGGCCCATTGCAGCTGATGCTCATAATTGGTGCGATCTGAAAACACACAATACAAAACATCAACAGTAATAGCATTGCGGCTTTATTATTGTTCGAAGCTTTTGAACGATTGAAAATGATTACATTAAAATTAACAACGATTAATGAGCCTGTTATTTTAATCAGTGAGAGAGAAAATACCGAAATCTCTTGCGTCAACGGAGAAAAGGCGGAAGATGCGGATGTACACGTATGGTCACACCAACAGCGTTAGGCCCATGGCTGTCTAGCGACCAACATTCTGCCGGAAGCAGTGGAAGGGGACACGCGGCGAAGAGTAACCCTGACCCGTTCAACATGGCTGACAAAAACTAATCGAAAGGTCTAAAGAAGATTGTCGGTGAACATTTACATGTATACGCCTACGATGTTAAATAATCGTTAGAGACAGAAACGGTCGCAAGCAGATGGCAGCTGTTCGTAGAGTCTCTACGAGGATCGACTATGTCAAGGTCTAGGTTAATGCGCAGACAGACAGACCGGCAGGCGCTTTTTCATTTCAAGGAAATATAACCAAAAATTACCGTGTTTATAAGCAAAATGTGGCCGGCCTTTCGTGCTGTTTTCCCATTATGCTTAACTTACTTAAATAAAAGTAAGATTGAAAGTATCAAACACACGCAAAGAGAACTAAGACTAACTCACCCAGTTATCGCGCTAGCACTTGGCATCAGCTCTGGACCAGTCCTGTCCTCATTCGAACCCATACGCAGCCACTTCTTGACCTGATTCCTGATCGCCTTAAGATTGTACGCGTAGATGAAGGGGTTGAGACAAACGTTGAGAAAGGCGAACACGACGGACCACCAGTAGAACGTGTTGTTGGTGCCGGGGTAGAGTAAAGTAAGCAGGTAATAGATTTGGTTGGGTCCCCAGCACACGGCGAACAAAGCGGTCACCATGACGAGGGTCTTGATGATGCTGCGCTGACTGTCATTGACATGCTTCTGCAACGTGGCATGGCGTGACATGATCAAACTGCGCTTTTGTTTGTTTTGTGTAGTTTTGGGATCGTGTGTACGTAGTACAAGGACTATATACAGACCGGTTCTGTGCAAGAGAGCTGGTACAAAACCGCTCCTCTTTCTTTAGTCGCCTTTTACGACTCGCCCGGAGAGCTTTGGGCTGCAAGCCAATTGCTTGTTCCCCAGCCTGCAGGGGTTCTTCGAACTGCGTAGTACAGTGTTTATCAAAGTGGCCGGTTCGCGGACCACCTGTATCCGGTCCGCGGCTAGCTGGGAAAAATAGATACGTTCTCTTCTTTGATGTCAGTTTAAATGCATTGTACTTACATGTAAGTCATATCTTACGCTCCGCTCCATAGCTGTGAAATGAAGAATAGGCCTGTCTCCGAACCTGGTGCTCTTGATAATTCTAATTAACTAACATCAATAGACATCCGTGTAGCATACACTGCATAGCCTATTGTGCAGCAGTGTTCAATAGCATTTCATAGAACTATAATACATTATGGTCATATAAAGTTACCGGTCCCGGGAAACCAATAGAAAAAAATCCGGTCCGTGACACAAAACTTGTTTGAGACGCACTCTCTGGTAGAAAGAAATCTCTGGTAAAGAATTTGCATATACACGAGTATTGCGTGCACTTTAATAGCAAATGCCGCAAACTTCAAAAGCGTAAACATGAAAAATTGTCAGCATTGAGATGAAATCTGTATCGGATGCCAGGGCCTTCAAAATGTGGAATGTCGTGAAGCTTCGTGACAGTGGTGGAGTTAAGCACGCGAAGTCTCGTCAGTCGTCAGTCAAGTCTGTCTACGACACTTGTCATACAGTTAGCTACAGGACTACGGTAGTCACGTCATCTGTCTGTCTACGTGCCAAAACATCGCGCATTTGCTTATCGACAACGTTGGAAAAATGCATGAAGTTTGAGACTTGGCTCAATATCCGATTGATACAAGGATAGAAACGGATTGGGAATACGCTTTTTAATGTATCCTGCTTTAAACAACGTTGAATTTCAGTCGAACTCAGTCGAACACTGTCCGTAAACGCTGCATTGGGATGGCTGAATTTGATCGAAACTACAAGATAGTGTGTACGTTAAACGCGTAGCTTACTTGTAAGTCAACACCTGTAGTATAAGAACTCGATTCAATTCAGTTGATTGCATTCGCTAGGGAATAATGATTAGCGTTTGCATAGGTTTATATTATTTTACTTACGCTATGCGTGTTGTTTGATTGTCTGTTAGCTCCAGCAAACACTCGATTGCTTTTTCTGATGACAACAAAAATGTGTCCGTAGAAGTAAGCGAAGAGCGCGAGGGGCAGAAAGTATTCCCAGACGAGCACAAACGCACTGTACGCCACCTGCTCACAAAACATACTTGTAAATGTAGAAGAACAAATAAGGTCTCCTCATCTTTAAATGTGTTTAACTTTGTGAAGTCGTATAGGCTTTGGTGTAAAATGATTTTTAAGTGCGTGCACTCGTTGTTACCCGATGCATCACAACCTTCGGTAGCTAGACCTATGCCTGTGTCGGCCTTTAGGCCTATTAGCAAGCCTATTAAAATTAGAAACCGAGGTCTTGTCTAGATATTGGCCTACCACTAGGCCCGCCATTAAACAAAGATCGACATGTACGCCTACACTGTGTATTCCAATCTTTGCTTTAGGCTAACATCTTAAAGTCTAACATTTCCAGTAGGCTGCAGTAGATAACCGAACATTGTCAATGTCTAGTTTCATGTTGAACAACTCGTTTTCACGTTTCGCTGTGTATCATTACACAGCAATTTGTTGTAGTTTAGGGACCGTGTGCAGCACACAAGGGCTATATACAGTCTGGTTCTGTGCAAGAGAGCCGGCACAGAACCGCTCCCCCTTTTCTTTAGTAGCCTTTTACGACAAGCCTGGGGAGCTCTGGGCTGCAGGCCAATTCTTGTTCCCCGGCCTGCACGGATATTACACAGCAAATGTGTGTATGTATGTAAGTATTGAGGATGCTTTAATTATGCATTTTATACGCTGTAAATGTACCAATTAAACGTGCTCTTCCAGACCAGAGTTAATTAGGTAATTTAATCAATCAGTTGGCCCGATTAGTTTTATTTCTTTGTTCGGGTACTTTTTTTCGATTTACACGCGTAGCCAACCGTGCGTTACTGCAAACACACAAAGAAAGAAACAAACAAGATGCACAGTCGCTTACAGTATGTTATAGACACATTAAAACTTGCCTGAATGACGTTATTCGGCCAGAAAGAAAATGACTCGCAAACTCCGTCGACCACCTGTGACGTCCAGAAAACAGCGATATTGAGAAGGACGCCGTTGATCCACGTGACAGCTACCCCAACATGCACCATCCACGTTCTGAAGTACTTGCGATGTGCAATGGAGTGAACGATCTTGACGTATCTCTCAAACGTTATGACCACCAGGCTGGCTATGGACCCAACCAATGTAATAAACGGCACCATGTCACTGTAAAATAGGTAGCAGCTAATGAGCCCCCATTGTCCGCTGAGATAACCGCTTGCAAGCTGAATAGAATGACTTGTCATGAGAAATCCGCAGGAGCACATGTCGAGGGTTAGTTGGTTCATGATGAGAAGGTTGGTTGGCTTCTTGCGAGCCTGCTGGCTGGATGCGAGAATGAAGAGAGCGCCTGCGTTACCCAAGAGCCCGATGGCTCCGATGACGAGGATGCAGATTTGAAAAGTTTCGGCGGAAAATGGCGCAGTCTGCGTGGTGGGCTCTGGGACGTTGCCGAAAACTTCAGAAGTCCAGCCGAAAGTGTTGGACGCCATGCTAACTTTTAAATCGGATACGTCACCGGTGGATTCGCTGTAATTATTCGACGGCAAAGAATTTGAATATTGATGGGAAGTATTTGCTGTCACGATAAGATTCTTTATTTCACCGTAATGGCGATCAATGCATAGAAGTTACTTTGGCTGAGTAGTTACTGCGATTCAATGGCATAGAAATGTAAAATTTGATGTGAGATGCTGAAGGCCAATACAGAGCAACTACGTGTAAATTTCGTTCAGTATGGCATACTAACACAACAGACATACGTGAGCGGCTGTACGTTCCAAGCTCTATAGTCCATGCGTCGCGCGAACAAATATCGTTCAATAGGCATATGCCTACGTCACCTAAAATTAATTAGCGTACGTAATTCTATTACTGATATTTGGTGTAAAACTGACTGCTATGACTTGTGAATATCACAGGCCTATACGACAACCTGTAACATAGGCTTATGCTCAATTTATTTCGATTAATTCTAGGTAACATTTTGTGAAAAGCCAGCTATGCGCCTGCAAATTTGAATAAGCCATAATTATAACTGTGAACAAGGTAGGCCTGTGTTATACAGATGGATATATAGCACCGGCCTATAGTGTTTCACACGACGTTTCTTTTCCAAGTGTCGAAACCGACGTCGCGGCGTCTATGACGCCAGAAAACGCCTTAATTGCATTTTATGCATGGGATGTTAGTGTACGCCCATGGCCGCGACGCCGGAAAATGAAGACCCTGCAGCGTATCGAGACGACAACACGAGTGAATTTTGGAGTCTGCGCGCCATAAAAGAAGTTACAATAATGGATGCCCGGAGTACACAGCAGATGGGATGCACGAACACGTATACGGTTTACGTAAAGCGAGTAGTGTGCGCCTGCTTTACAGGCGTTTGTTTGTAGTGCATACAGTAGAACTGTGGCTGCGACAGCCAGCAGACTGTGGAACATGTGCAAGTTTCTCTATCACCCGTTTTTGCGACATTAAGTTCCATCAATGCTGTTATTAGAATGAACACTGAACATCGCAGCGCCCACTTGGCTGTGTTGTTGCATCATCTCCAATATAACAATACCCTACATGTATTGTACGTGTGTACTCATTTGTAAGAGTTGCGCAACTAGAGATCAAAACACAGTGAATTGTATAACCAATTGAAACGAATTGTAAAGTTGTAACGAATTGACGATTGCAGTGATTTGTAAACGAGAAGGCCTATTGGTTTTTGATTAAATTTGCGCTGTTTCAAGTGAGTCCGAGAATAAAATATAGGCCTACAATATTTAATAAAATGAAACAAGCAACAAATCAAGATTTAAAAACAAGCTATTTAAAACTTCTGCATCTTGTCGTGGGTTAAAAGCCCCTAGAGACGACTCGTTTTGCGAGGCCACTCTACGATGTCCATTTAATCTGTCACGCATCACATGTATTTGGCCTATGTACAATATTGTAGCCTTGCAGCTAGAAAAAAGGGGCCTCATTTTTGTGCGAAGAGGCCTATCTCAAGAATATTATTCAGAGCAGTCTTAGTCTTACTCGAAAAATTACATAATTTCTCCACAGTTGGTTAGAATTTAGGATGCGTTTTGTTGGTGCACACAATCATATTCTTCATCATTCAATACATTTTGTTTTGTTCAAAAAAAGCCTTTAGCGCTGCCGTATAATTATAGGCCCATTCAACTTATACGCAGCGATCGCATATCGCCTGTGATATACCATTGAAACAAAAAATAATATCCCTAGATTCTGATTATCTCAGAAAATATCCCGAGATTGCTTTTTTTTATATTCCTATTCCGAAGGGAAAGATATTCCGAGTAGCCTAGGCTAAGCTTGAATAACATTGTCGTCATTGAACTTTGATTTAATTTTAAATTCGCATTCAACGCAGGAACAGAAGAATCTTGCATTAAAAGCCTGCGTGACGCCTCTATTAAAATGGGATTATTGTAATCCCATTTTGCCTCTATAATGCTGTGGTGCTAGACAATATCATTTAGATGACTAACAGAATGGCCATGAAGATCACAGATGCCTAGCAACGATAGTTTCTTCCAGTATAAATATTATTCGTCTATATGCCGCCTGTGGTTCTGCATAATAACATGTAGATACCTAGCAGAACGGCTAGACATCTGTGCCATCTACCGAAGAATATACGAGTACGGCCATGAAGATAGTAGATGGCTTGCGACGTCAGTTCATCGCACTGTAAATATTACACTTTTTACGTCCTGAAACTGTGCCTGTAGGCCTAAAGGTCTTAATTAGAATAGCAATAACATAATACGTCTTATTGTAATCCCATTTTGTTTTATGGGTTGGAGTCGCTGCGCCTCAACAAGTCGAACTACAGTAGTATCAGTT